>SKCR01006219.1:0-25692 GCA_019454045.1 Zanthoxylum bungeanum
TTGCAAAAATAGTAGATGTGTATATGTGTGTATATATATATACTGAAATCATTAAAAATCGCACCGTTAAATCATCTTTTCGAGCTTAAGTCGAGTAGATAAAATTTTGATTGTCCCAAATTATTATAATAAATATACTCCATATATTTAAACTCATGACGTCGATGTGAAACCACTATATATATATATATATATATATATATATATATATTATATATATATATATAATATATATATATATATATATATAAAAGAAAAAAAATATAATGAACTAATTAAATGATGAAGGACATATCCCGATCCGGGTAAATATCATGTGCATATATAAGACGTATCATATTATCCTATAGTACATTAATCAAATAACATTATGCTATATATATGAATTAATTATATTGAAAAACTATCATATAATGAATAATATTAATTGTAAAATAAGTTACATTTAAGTTTAATATTGAGCTGAGTTTTGGATAATAATTTATTTATAACTCAACCGTACATTACTATTAAAACACGCATGATATAAAATTATGAAAAATATAATACAATTTAGATTAGTATTGAATCCAATATTTAAACATGTTACTATGATACTATCCATTTGAACTCCAGCACATTTGAGCTAGCCTGTCAAAGAAAGTTACAAAGCTTTGTTACATCTTGCAGATCTAAACCCACCAGCTTTCCATCTGTCAAAATTATTATTATTATTATTATTTTAAAAACCCACAAAACAAAACCCTTAAAGGGTTTATGCATATTTTGATTATCATTAATGCATTTGCAAAAAAAAAAAATGAAACATTAAGAACAAGAAGTGGGCAGCTTAAGGGAACTTGCAGTCTTCCATGCCCAAAGTGCTAGCTATCACATTTTCACGAAGACAAAGTTTTTTTTTTTTTTTTTTTTTTTTTGGAAACGATGGAAACCCCGCCACCAAACCACTCATTCCTAAATATCCATAGTAAGCGGGTAACATGATCATTAAATAACTATATTAAATCAATTTTTATTTTAGCTATTATTATTGTAATATCAACTTCATTAGATATTCATAAATATCCATAGTAAGCGGGTAAAATACTATTCAAACCTTCTAATTTAAATTTAGGATAAAAAACAGCAGCAATAAGATAAAGTGAATGAATGTCTCTAAAATAATTCAACAATTTTCGTTTCATAACAGTAATAGCTTCAAACTAAACAATATCATATGGATAACTACTATCAACATGCTCATCGAGAGTTCCAACAACATTCAAACTTTCAAGAATAAATAAATGTGATGTAGGATAATAAATTCCGCTAAAAATTTGTGTAGCATCATTAAACACTTTTAAAATCTCTAAAAAAATTTCACAAATTTCCCATTGACTAGGAAAAAATGTGATATGTTGAACATTTTGAGAAAAAAAACTACATAATGCATCTTTATATTGCAAAGTTTGACATAAAAGAAAATAAGTTGAATTCCAACGTGTTGGAACATCTCGTGAAAATTTTATCGGTTTAAGAATTGAGAGAATTGAGAAATTTGAGTGTTGAAATAATGAAAAATCACCCATGTTTATACATTTTAAGAATATTTTTGTGATACATAAACTGCCCATAAAATTAACCGTTTTATTACCATTATTATGAGTAATTTGGGAAATCCTAAAAATTTATTTTATTTTTTGGACTTTGGGGCAGGGAGCAAAGGGTTCCATCCGGTTCCAACCGGAACCGTATGGTTCCGGTTGGAACCGCTGGAACCGTTCCAACCGGTTTGGTTAGGGTAAGAACCCTAACCGAACCGATCAGGTTCCGTAACCTGAACCGGAACCGGTTGGAACCAGAACCGTCTTGTTCCAACCGGTTCGGTTCTGGTTCCGAACCGGAACCTTGGTCGGGTCTGTGTGTATATATAAATATAAATATATTTATATTTAATAGAAGATTATATTATATATTCTTATTATAATAGGTAATAAAAAATTAATTGTAAAGATTATATGTCATGTGACGCTATTAGAAAATTTAAAAATATTTAACTTATATATATATATTCTGATCCGGTTAATTTAAAAAATAAATAAATATAATTTATGATATTTTATGAATTTAATTGATAATTTTAACATGAATCCGATTAATTTTAATTATATTTTAGTGAATTTCAATTTGGGTATATTTTAATAAATTTCAATTTATAATAATTTAATATTTTTCATGATAAATTTAAAATTTATTACTTTTATATGGATCCCGGATCTGAATACAGATATACCCAAACCTATACCAATATACCTAAATCCATATCCGAATAATTTTTCCAGTCCTGATTTTGCCATCCCAGCTCCCATTCCTTTAACGAACGATAATCAAAAATGCTTTGAGCCCTCACTGAAAATCTCCAGATCTAACAGCATCGAATTTATTTTATTTTTTAAATTTATCAATCCAATCACTCACTTTCTCCAAATTCACAAATTCCTAAAATCATTATCAGTATTGCGGCTTCTATATCGAAGTAATCACCTAACAATTTATTAATCAATCGATTTTCTATCAATAAATCAAATTTCTGTACAATGAAAGATGGAAAATCAGTTAAATTCAATCTTGAACAGCAGCAGCAGCAGCAGGCTAACGGCGGCCACTTGTCTCCGTTCAAATTCCCCAAGTTGTTAGATCCGGACGCGTCCTGGGACAAGGTAACTGATTCTTGAATCTCAAAATCATTAATTTTATTTGCTTTTAATTGATTTGATTTGTTAATGTTTGAAGTGATTAAGTTCAGTGACTTGTAACTGCAAGTGCTAATATTAATCTGTTTTTGCGGTTATTTATTTAATTCTAGTGATTTTCTCACTGAATTAGGTTAAAAATAATAATTTTAGCGGTGTTGTTATTGATTTTATTCGCTTTTAATTGATTTGATTTGTTAATGTTTGAAGTGATTAAGTTCAGTGATTAGTAACTGTTTGTGCTAATATTAATTTGTTCTTGCGGTTATTTATTTAATTCTACTGACTTTCTCACTTAAATTGCATAAAATTTTAATTATAGCAGTGTTTTTTTTCCCTTCAGGGAGATGAATTTGTATGTGAATTGGCAGAATTGGGGTTGAATTGGATTTACTGATGGTTGTGCTGAATTTTGGGACAGGATCAATTGGGAGATGTGTTGCATTGGATTCGACAAGTGGTGGCTCTTGTTTGCGGGTTGCTTTGGGGTGCCATTCCATTGGTTGGGGGCATATGGATTGTCGTGTAAGTGAATGCTTGTTCATTTAGTTTATTGATCTTTAATCTCTTAGTCGCTTAAGATAATGGGAGCTGTTTGTTGCCATATTTAATAGAGTCAAAGTGGTATGGTTTTTGTGAATTCTTATATGACTTTATTTGAAGGTGCTTTTGAGGGTAAGAAGAGTTTGAAAGACGGCTTTATGGACTTGGATAAACTATTGTCTAGTGAACAATTATGGGGCTTGATGGATTGGTTATTTGTGCTTCTCGGTAGATGTATTTTGTTGGTTATAAGAATAGTAGAAGATGTTTGAAGTTTAAACAAAGAAGCACTCATCACCCGTCCTTTCAAGGATTATTTCTCATTTGCAGTGCAACCGTATCTTATCTAACAAGGGAATAAGCTTATCCCTTGGAATTCAAAACAAAATGGATATAATCACGTGAGGATATGTACACTGTACACAACTGCCTTGAATAATATGTACGTTTTGCCACTTCCAATATTGCAGTTTGTCTCCAGTATTGATTACGTGTTTTTGCACTTGGGGGCTCAATGTTGACTCTCATGGTCTTTGTCCTGATTAGCTGATTAGGGATATCAATTCTGCCTGAGTTGAATGTCTTTGTGTACCATCTACTTCTTTCAAAGATTTTTACCTCAGCAAATGAGAGATTTGTCATTATATTAATATAACTTCTGCTGCTTCATGATCTTTAAGCTAGATATGATTGACATTTTACATTGTAATATATTTGGCACCTTAGTTATGTGCTAACTTAGCGTCATTGATTTTATTTTGCAGTTTTCTGCTGATATCATCCGCAATTATATATGGTTATTACGCTATGGTATTAAAGATTGACGAAGAAGATTTTGGTGGTCATGGGGCCCTCCTCCAAGAGGGGCTTTTTGCTTCTATCACTCTTTTCCTGGTACTCCATCGTCCCTTCTCGTGTTTTCCTTTCCTTTTGTCACTACACTGCCCTGAAATACAAGTAGAAGAAGAGGGCCTTCTGCTGGTCCTAAAACTAACACACGTTCTTTTATATTGTTCAGCTGGCATGGATTCTAGTATACAGCTTGGCACACTTCTGATTTGTTCGCCACCGCCGCTTTAGCCCTTGCTATCTCCAGTGATGTTTGAATGAACTTAGTTAGTTACATGAGGCACCATTGCCATTGCCCTGAAAACGATTAGAAGATTACTTTTTTTTTTGTTAGCACACGGTGAATTGTAAGATTACCATCTTTTTATCTCATTTTTTCTCATTTGAAAGAGAATGGAAGAAGTTCTTCATCTAGCTCATTGTTAATTGTCAAATTAGTCTACTCCATTTGTATGATTCCTCTATTCAGTATACATATAAGTTACTCTGCTGCATACATATCTGGGGGTTGTACAGATTTTTCATCAATGTTCTTCTAGGATGTTAATGTATATGACACGAATATTGAGCATTACACAGCTGCTGCAATTAGCTGAAAATTCTGCGGATTCGGAAAATAGGGTTTCGGTAGAAAATTAATTCAGTGGAATAAAATTTGATTTTTTTAAAAAAAGTATTTGATACCCCCTTATTTTAATAGGGGCACAGACATATTTTAATAAGAATTATATAATTAGGATCGGATCTACTCATAAAAAAAAAAATCGAAACGACAATAACAAAAGAAGTTATCACCTCATCTAAATCTTTAGCCTGGCGTTCAAAAGGTTTGCGTTTGCCGGGAGTCGAACCCGGGTCTATTGCTTGGAAGGCAATTATCCTAACCGTTGGACTACAAACGCTCGTTGAATAAAGTTTGTGTTTTATTTTTTAAATCAGCATTTAACTCAACCTTAAACTGATCAAGCATACACGCAATCGTTGACCAATGAGATTCGTCTATAGTGAAGATTAACCTCCATTTAATTATAAAAAATTTTGATCCCAATTTTAACAAGCTGTAATAAAAATAAACCCTAATTATGATAAGTTATTATTTTTTTAGATCACGTCTAAAGGAGCTTACATTCACATAATAATAATTATTTGTCTATTGTAAAAATTATATAATATATTATATTAAATATTTAAGACGGAATAAAATATTTTTCTAATATTGCTTGGGATAATGAAAAGGATAACTAAGAAAAAATAATATATATATAAATTGTCCAATTTGGCCTTGGAATTGGATTGCCAACAAATGAAAATAAGAATTGTCTTATTACAAATTCATAGGTAGAATTCCTCCATTAGTTTGCTTATAAGGAAAGATAACATATGAATTTATATTATCATTTATATTATTCTATTTAATTTATATGGGATTTAGGATTTTAACATTTCATTACGTTTCGCTACCAACATCCACCCCAACTCATCATACCCAATTAGGTAATTTGGTAGATCATGTCTTTGGTAGCAGTCCTCCTCATATTGTCCCGTCCTAAAAATCGATCACAAAACCGCACCTATATCGATCCATATTCAGTATATGTGAGTTCAATCCTATACTCAACATGATACTTGCTTTGATACCAATTATTACAAACTCATGTGTAGCACTAGTCAATCTCATACTTAGTCAATATGAGACAAATGAACCATAATATTAATGTTACGATCTCATATATTAGTTTATTTAATTGATATTTATCTTTATATGAATTAGGTTTATTTACATATGTTAGTATTTATCCTTAAAATAAAATAGATGAGATAATTATTTAGCTAAGTGATGGACTTGTTATCCATAATTGGTAGCTCTCACTTAATTTATGTAATGTTATAAACATGAAGTATCTAAAAAAATAAAAATAAGAAGAGAATCAAGATGACAACTTGATAATTATTTTAGGAGGTTGTTGGTCATCGAAATACCAATAATTATAAAGATCGGTTTCCCTCAAATGCATTCATCTGCCTATTTTATTGTTTTTGTTATGAATATTTGTGTTTTGTAACATTTGATATAAGCACCGGATGGACGGGGTCAAGCTTCCCATCCGAAAAATATAATATTCAAGAATAGATGAGAAAACGATTGTTTGATGAAGTCACATATGAGAAAATGATTGTTGGAAAGAAGTCAATCCTCGAGGACAATGATATTTTTAGGGGGAAATGAATGTTACAATTTCATAGATTAGTTTATTTATCGTTATTGATCTATTAGATTATTTTATTTACATAAGTTAGTATTTATCCTTAAACGAATAAGTGAGATAATTCTTTAACTAAGTGACAGATAGACTTATTATCCCTAACTGATAACTTTCATCTCTATTGTGTAATGCTATAAATATCTGAAGTATCTAATTAATAATAAATAAATAAAAAAAAAGAGAGAGAGAGAGAGAATCAGTATGACAACTTTTTGAGTTGTTTTCGAAGGTGGTTGGTCTCTGGATGTACCAAAAATTGAGATGTCTAGGTTCACTTGAATGAATTCAGTTTACCATTTTTTGTTTTCCAATTGGGGACATTCGTGTATGTAACTTTTGGTATTAGAATCAACACCATGCCTTCCGGTTAAAATATTATGGCACAAAGGTTGATCATCGATATTATAATTTTCGGACGGGACTAGGCAGATTAATACAAAAATTGGCCTTTATGGACGCCCATATCGCAGAGTATGATGAAATGTAGTTCATTTGTCCTACATTGACTAAGTATGAGATTTACAACTAGAGATGGCTAACGGGCCGGACGGCCCATCACATCAGTGGGCCCAACGAGTTCGTACGTGCCCAGAACAACACTGTCCGTTATTGTGAGGT
Source organism: Zanthoxylum bungeanum (assembly GCA_019454045.1). Lineage (NCBI taxonomy): Eukaryota > Viridiplantae > Streptophyta > Magnoliopsida > Sapindales > Rutaceae > Zanthoxylum > Zanthoxylum bungeanum. Next base: position 7,007 of record SKCR01006219.1, read on the forward strand.
ACAATGGCACGACATGACCTATACGTAAGTCTTATTGGGCTAAGATTTTTGGACCGCGGGTCGTGCCTTACTTTGGTATGACACGAAAATAGGTATGCAAGTGACCAACCGATAATAATTTATAATTAAAATTTTATATTTTATATTTTATATTTCAAATTTTAGATTTATTTTTTAAAATTCTTTAACTCATTTTCAGTTGATTTTAAATCTTAAATATTAAAAGTTAAAATTAACTAAACCATTAGTAACAATATAATAGATAATTAAAAGAAATATGTATCAATTAAAAATAATAATATTTGAGAGAGAAATAAAATATAATTTATTTATATCAGATAAAATCTACATGTTACAAATAACATAAAATATGGTGTAATTTGTATCATTATCGCTTATAGCACATCCCAACTATGTTGGCACTCGCTGAACTATCTATCATTTACAATTTTACAATCATATTTTGGGTATTTTCAATAAATCCCTAAAATTTTCAGAATTTTACAAATTGGTCCTGCAGAATCTGCCATCTTGAATTTTCAGGTTTTGTCCAACAGATTATTTCGCGTAGTAGACGACCTTTCCGAATTTCGATTGAGTTGAAATTTTACATAGTCGTTTGTCCACATTAATCAGCCAAAAATAACGATTTTATCAACATAAAATAATAGGCTAACCGAACAGCTCTCATTAGGATCCTATATACATGCTTTAATTCATTTTCATCAAAACGTCATAACCTCAAAGCGCTCTGATGCCACTATAAGATTTTGGGGTTAGTGCGGAAGCATCAATGTGACTGGAATTTAAAATTTTATTCCAAAACCGCTTTAAAGATCGTGTTATGACGTTGTTGATGTAAATAATATTCTATTAAATTAATCTATATAAATTTTAACATGCATGCAACAAAAATTTTATTTATCAACAAAATTTTTAGATTAAAGCCTTCAATGCATCCAGCTGAAAGTAATCAGTTTCTTTTTATTATTATTGTTAGATCTTCCCAACTGTGTTAGACCTTTAGAATTCTTTTAATTAAAGTAATTAGGTGGGTGCCCTCGCGATGCGAAGGATTTTTTAACGACATTAATTTAATTAACATTAGAGTTTTTTTATTTAAATAATGTGTGTTAATTGGTTGATATTTAATTTAAGAATTCTCTATAAACTGAGCTGTACAGGGGGTATTGTGCGAAGTCTCAAAGAGTAGTTAGTTATATAATTCATATGATCATAAACGCAAATGCAATAAATCTGCAATGGAACTCATTTGATGTTTCCAGGAGATCCCTTTGAAGGTTTTTGGAAAAAAAATTGTTGACAGCTGATTTTCTTTTTAGGGGTAATAATGAGATATCGCACCCGAGACAATCCTCTCTCAACAGAAATTTATTTGGTTAGGGGGAAACCAAAAGCAAACTTAATGGAAAGCGAAGAAACATGCAGATTAGCAAAAGAGAGTTAACGTGGTTCGGCGGGGTAGACCCACCTACGTCCACGGCACAAAATGAGTGAATATTTTATTACTAAAAAGTGTGCTCGGCCAACCAGTTTGGTGATCAGTCAATGTAAAAACCGAGCGGTGCGGGTGATAGTAGTGTTTACAAGTTTGTTTCTAGAAAGAAAAAAGAGAAGGTTGAAAAAAACTCTCTCCTTTGGAATCGTTTCCCCTCTCCTTTATATAAACAGGATGAGGCGGTTTTCTCCTTATCTACATGACCTTCCACGTAGCGTCTGACTGATTAAATAAGCTCTCTGCCCCAGACTTGCTTTTGCCGAAAGCAAGCTTGTCTCCTGACAGGTTGTCATGTCAATTCTGCTTCATTCCCTGCCACACGCAACAATAATGGCAACAGCCTGTATGGTGTCTCCAGGAGATGACATGTGTAAAGAAATATATGGGCTTCTGTCGGTGGCTGAGTGGTCGGCCAAATTACTTGTCGGGCTAGACCCAACAATTTTCGTCCAATAATGTCTGAGCTTTTTGACCTGCTTGAAGGGAAGCATAATAGGCTTGAACCGAGCCGACGACTTTGTATGGTCGGCTAAACTTTGATGTGGTCGGCATATGGGATCTGTATCAAACCCGCATACTATGATCGGCCAAATCTGGAAGATCTCGTCCGCGACTACTACCAAACCGAGGAACGGCCAATACTTTCTGACTCTCTCATCTTCATTGGAACAAAGGGAAAACCCCATCTGTGCCATTTGTTTGCACTATGCGATGTATTCATTGATTTCCATTAAGTATTGGAAAAGCGGGAAAACCAAAGCAAACTTAATGGAAAGCGAGAAACATGCAGATTAGCAAAGAGAATTAACGTGGTCGGCAGGGTAACCCTACCTACGTCCACGACACAAAATGAGTGAATATTTTATTACTGAAAAGTATGCTCGGCCAACCAATTTGGTGATCGGTCAATGTAAAAACTGAGCGGTGCGGGTGACAGTAGTGTTTATAAGTTGGTTTCTAGAAAGAAAAGAGAAGGTTGAAAAAAACTCTCTCATTTGGAATCGTTTCCCCTATCCTTTATATACACAAGATGAGGCAGTTTTCCTCCTTATCTACATGACCTTCCACGTAGCGTCTGACTGATTAAATGAGCTCTCTGCCCCAGACTTTCTTTTGCCGAAAGCAAGCTTGTCTCCCGACAGGTAGACCCGGCCGGCGTCGGTTCGGTTCCGGTTCGGAACCGAACCGAACCGGCCGGTTTTCCGGTTCCACAAGTGTGGAACCGAACCGAACCGGTTAAATCCGGTTCGGTTCCGTTCCACACTTAAGTGGAACCGGAAGTCGAACCGAACCGGAACCGAACGGTTCGGTTCCGGTTCGGTTCGGTTCTTTTTTTTTAATTAATTAAAATAAAATAATGAGAGGAGTCAAATCATTAAATAAAAAAAAAAAAAAAATTTATTATTAAAAAAATGAGATTAAATTTATAAATAATAAAAAAAATTATACATTGAAGAGCTTGAGCTTAAATTTTTTAAAATTTAAGTTGCCTACGTATCCTCCAAGGGTGAGAGGAATCAAAGCTCACGTAGTTCCATTACAAGTTTAAGACATATCCCCTTTGTAAATTATAATTTTACATTTATCAATCATCATTATCAGTTGATCCTTCGGCTCCGGGTCCGCAGCTTCCGCTTGCACTTGTTGCAGAAGCATTATCGAACAAATCTTCAAAATCATCGGGGGCATCTTCTTGTTGTCTCAGATCAGCTTGAGTCCAATCATCCACACAAGCTGTTGCTTCTAGAGTGCTTGGATGTAATGAAGATCGCCTAGCTTCCAATATATTACCTCCCAAGCTGAAGGCTTGCTCAACCGCAACGGTGGAAATAGGTGCTGCCAATATCTCTTTAGCAATAATAGATAAAACAGGATATATATTTTGATGCCGGTTCCACCATTCAAGGATTTTAAAATTTTTACTGCATAAACTTTCATTAGAAAACTCAAAATTTGTAGATAAATAATTATCTAATTCAGGTTTATTAGTTGTTGTCGTATCCCTAGATTTTTTATTTCGTTGTAATAACCAACGATCCCCTGCGCTAAGTCTTGGTTGAATTACCGGTTCGCCACTACTAGACTGGCCTATTGTTCCTAAGTTATATCTTACAATATAATCATTAAATAAAATAATTAAATCACTTTTTAAATTCGTCATTATGCTCGTAATATCAATGTCATCTAATATTCCTAAATAACCATAGTAAGCTTGTAAACCACCATTCAAACCTTCTAATTTAAATCTAGGATCAAAAACAAGCAATAAGATAAAGTAAAGGAATTTCTCTAAAATAATTCAACCATTTTACCTTCATAACAGTAATGGCTTCGAGCAAAACAATATCATTAGGGTTGTCACTGTCAACATGTTCATCGAGAGTGCCAACAATATTCAAACTTTCAAGAAGAAATAAATGTGCAGTGGGATAATAAACACCGCTAAAAACTAAAGTAGCATCATTAAAAACTCTTAAAATATCTAAAATTCTTTCACAAATATCCCATTGACTAGGATAAAGTGTGTTATTTTGAACATGTTGAGAAAAAAAACTACATAATGCATCTTTGTATTGAAGTGCTTGACATAAAAGAAAATAAGTAGAATTCCAACGTGTTGGAACATCTCTAGAAAATTTAATCGGTTTAATACCATTTATTTTACAAAACTTGGTCCATTCCCTCCTAACTTGAGAATATAACCAAATACAGTTAAGTGCCGTTTTAATAGGATCAAGGAAAGGAGATAATAATTTTAGACCGTCTTGCACACATAAGTTTAGGACATGACATGTACAACGAATATGAAAAATCGACCCCCCAATTTGGTTGACATATTTCTTTTAAATCATTGATGGATGCAGTATTTGCAGATGCATTATCAAATCCAATTGTTAAAATTTTTTCTCCTAAACCATATTCATCAAAAATTACCTTCATCATTCTATAAATATTATGAGCAGTATGTTGGTCATCAAAACTCTAAATGCAATGAGTCGTTTTTGCATGGTAAATGATGCATCAATCCAATGACAAGTCACACCCATGTATGAGTGTGTTTTGCCAATGGTCACTCCAAATATCAGAACATATAGAAATACGACCTTTCATTTCTTTAAATATTTCATTTAAAATAATTTTACCATCTTTATATAATTTGAAAATATGACGTTTTGTTGTGTTTCGAGTCATTCTACATGCAGCAGGGTTTAAAGCATTATGCACGTAATTAGTAAATGAAGTTTTTCACCAAAGCTTAAAGAAAGATGTGCCATACATGTTAATTTCGCAAATTCTTCTCTATTTTTTGCATCAGAATATTTAAATAAATCTACACTACTCGTACCTCTACTAAATGATGCGTACCTGGCCATTTGAGTCTGCGTCGTATCAATGCCAATTCAACGGATGATGTTTCTCCATGTGCTTGATCATATTTCCGTATCCACCAGAAATTTATAGATAACCCCACAATAGTTGCAAATTGCTCGTTGTGAACCATCGTCTAGGCGTTCCAAATTAAAATGTATTTTGAAAATATCGGAGGACCGAGCCTTAACTTCTCTTCTCCGTGATTGTGCACTGACACTGGGGCCGCTCTCTTGGGTCGGCATATTTGACATTATGTTCTCGGATGAGCTTGCCATTTGAATAATTGCGATGCGGATGCCGAATGTGATAACAAATTAATTAACAACTAAAATCTAAAATAGAGAATTGTATTGAAGTAAGATTAAGAATAAGAGATTTATAGAAAATGAGAAAGTTGAGAAATTGGTGTGATGAAATTATGAAAAATGAATCCTATTTATAGAATTTTAGAATTTTTTTGATACCAAAAATGCCCCTAAATATAACCGTTTTATTACCGTTATTAGGGGTACATTAGTAATTTTTTATTTTATATAATAAAATTTTTTTTATAATTTTATTTTTATTTTTTTTTTGGCAGGGAGCCGTTTGGCAGGGTGCCAAACGGCTCCCTGCATCCCCCAACGGCTACTAGCCGTTGGGGGCCTTAGGGTTCCTGTTGGAACCCTACGGTTCCAACAGGAACCCGACGGTTCCAACCGGAACCGTCCGAACCGGTGGAACCGTACGGTTCCACCGGTTCGGACCGGTTCGATCCGGTTCGGTTCCGGAACCGGTTGGAACCGGAACCTTCCGGTTCCAACCGGTTCGGTTTCGGTTCGGTTCCGGTTCCGAACCGGAACCGTGGCCGGGTCTACCGACAGGTTGTCATGTCAATTCTGCTTCATTCCCTGCCACACGCAACAATAATGGCAATTGCCTGTATGGTGTCTCCGGGAGATGACATGTGTAAGGAAATATATGGGCTTCTGTCGGTGGTTGAGTGGTCGGCCAAATTACTTGTCGGGCTATACCCAACAATTTTCGTCCAGTAATGTCCGAGTTTTTTGACCTGCTTGAAGGGAAGCGGAATAGGCCTGAACTGAGCCGATGACTTGGTATGGTCGACTAAACTTTGATGTGGTCGGCATATGGGATATGTATAAAACTGCATACTATGATCGGCCAAATCTGGAAGATCTCGTCCCGACTACTACCGAACCGAGGAACGACCAATACTTTATGAACTCTCATCTTCATTGGAACAAAGGGAAAACCCCATCTGTGCCATTGGTTTGCACTATGCGATGTATTCATTGATTTTCACCATCAACAATAATAATTATAAAAGTTGATTCTAATGATGCTTATAAAAGTTATTAATTGAGATATTTTGAGATTTATTATATGCTTGTATAGGAACTGGTTCATCCCTGATGAACATCTTACGCAAGGTTCATTGCAGACGCCATTTGTAAAATTAGAGTGTTTGTAAATACATATTTTAAGTAATATAATGATTCCTTATAAATAAAATAGAACATATGATGTATGGTATCTATCGGTATCTTGTATTGAATATGAAACACTTGTATTTTCATTACATAATGATATGAAAGTGAGGTTATTTATAGACAATTTTGGCATCTGAATTCTCATTACAAATATTTGAATATTTTGAATTATGACACGTAACGTAAGCTGTTATGTTCTGAAGTATGGTGTTGACTCCGAATCTGAAGAGTGGTTCTGAAATGTGGTCCTGACTTTGAAGCTAAAATACGGCATTGACTCCGAAGTTGAAGTATGGTCCTGACTCTGAAGATGTAAACATGCAATTGCATCAGACCCTTGGTTCGGACTTTATACCAACTGCATCAGCTCCTTGATTCAGACCTTATACCAACTGCATCAGCTCCTTGGTTCAAACCCTTACTTGCACCAGAATCTTGATTGCATAAGAATATTGGTTCAGATCTTATACCAATTGCATCAGTTTATTGGTTTAGACCATCGTTTGCGGTTCATGAATGTCGAGAATGTATTAAAAATATTATGGTAGTTACAAGAAAATCCGAATTAGGCTTAATTTCAGCCCAGCAGACCCTGAAATCAGACCCTCACGTCAGACCCACAGAGCAGACGCTAAGAGCAGAGGCAGACACTGAGAGCAGAGGCAGACCCTGATGAGCGGACCCTGAAATCAGCCACTGACGTTCCAATAACCAAATCGGAAAAGAACTAGCAAAGAAGATCAGACCCAAAGTTTCACTATTCCGAGGCTTGTTGATGTCAACAATATCCTTAAAACAAATTCGCCCCCTACCGAAGGTGATGTGATCCAGAATGAGCTCTGTTTGTTGGGCCAAGTTAACTTGAAGTTGTGGCTGATTGCATGGCTTGGTCAAATTGGTGTATTTGGGCCATTTTGGTGGATTTGGAAGATTCCTTGGGTTCTGGAGTTTGTTCCATGCATGAGACATTATGTGAAGACTTTATTATGTCTAAAGCAATATTGGAATGAGTCTAGGACGTGCATGGGCTGCCTTGATTGATTTTGAGATTTATTTCCGAATGGTGCATAGCAGTGGCGGGATTTACGCAGTCTTCGTATTTTGGACGTAACTTTCTCGTCCGATATCCGATTTTGGTGATTCAAGTTGCATTGAAAAGAGAACTCGTAGCTCTACAACTTTGAAGTTTTCATCAAAGTCCAGTTCAGATTCCGTCATGGTCTAAATGAGGACGTAATGTATCCCTATAGTTTTTATATTTTATATTTTTTAAGTTATGTGTTGTTTAAGTGTTGGGCTGAACATTAATTAAATTAAAAAGCCCATGGACGAAATTTTCAAGTATTTTATTAGGGTTTTATTATATTTTGGTAGAATTAGGGTTATCCACATATTTAAAGGGGCATTATTCATTGTAATGGATAATTAACTAAGAATATATCTTTTTACAAAACAAATTGACTTGTGTCATCTTGAGGGAGTGGATTCTTCCTTGGTTTTACGGAACAAAAGCTTATCAACGTGTGGCAAGCGTTGTGGCGCTGTATCGCTGTTCAGGATTCTCCAAAGAAATAAAGAAAGGTTTTTAAGGGCAATGTTCCTTAAGGGTTGGACTTGATCTTGGAAGGATTTTGTTCTTACAAAATCAAGATTCGCGGTTCTTGGGGCTTAGAACACGTGGAGGGGTTTGCTTGGCTTTATTCCAGGCAGGTTTCTATCAGAAGGTGCAGTAGAACGTGAGACGATTGATTCCCAGGATACAATGGAAAACGAACGAGTATGGGTACCACCAAAACCCGTTACCAACGAACCACAAAGTGTTTGAACTCTTCTCAAAGAAAACCGAGATCGAAAGCTGTATGTTGTGTATATTGTATGTCTATTTTTTCAAAACGAAAATATCGCATGCCTTTTATAGGAGGAAAATAAATATGTCATTTATCACTCATTAATGAGACATTTCGTTTGAAATACCAAATTAATTAATGGAATTAATTAACTTTTATGGAACACTTTAAAAGGTTTGGAAAACAAAGAGACAAGCACAAATTGGTTGGGTCGAGCCCGCACAATTTGGTCCGACATTCGTGTACGCAGGACGCGTGGGTGCACACGAGCCAAGCCTGTTCGGATTTTGATTTGCACCCCCCTGTGCGCGCACGTAGAGATAGCCTCTATCATTATAACACTTACCCATCTACAAATGAGTAATTATATATAAATACACTTTCTCTCTTATAGCTTTCCCATATGGGACAAGCACATTTCCCTTTATTTTCCAACACCAATGAGTAAACTTTGAGCAACAATTTCTCATTCACCCAAGCACAATTTTAAGCATATGAATATACCATTTCGAACTACTCACGGAGGAGTATCCGAATCATTCAATAACAACCACTAACACGAAGTGGATCATGCTTAAAATTGTGCCTCAAAATGCTTATTCATAAGCATTTTCCAACAAAGAATACACTCTGAATTTCTTAGATGATCAAATCCTACCCTTAGCTCGGATCTATTTGACTGGTTTTACTTCATTCTTGATGAGGAACATGATCTATTGTTTGTTTCAATCCTGTTTACTACATCATTTAAATGATTGATTAATATATTTTTCAATGGCTATGATAAGTGCCACCTTCATTTTATGATGAATTTCGGGGATATGTTTAGGGCATAGTTTGGTGGTGTATGGTTTAGGATCTGACATTTATGTATGTGTTCGAATCCAGAAGTGTGTTTCTTATAAGAGTATGAGACAATTGTGGGTTTTACATGCTATACTTAAGTCCAGATCAAATTATTTGATGACGAGATTTTCAACATTTAAAAAAAAATAAAATTATTCAAAGTAGTGATTTCTAATATATGGTTGACAAACTCCTTAATCTTGATTGACACGATGGAGACTCCTCATTTCCCAACCAATTTTGTTCCATCTGGAATCGATTTTTCGGGTTTGAAATTGGAATTGGTTGGAACCGGACCGATTTCGTTTCCAAAATGGAAAGACCGAAACATATTTTGGAAATAAAATTTAGAACCAATTTCAGAATCAAATTAAAACTCAATTTAAACTCAGTTTCATAACCAATTTTAAAACCCAATTTCATAACCCAAATTAAAATCAAATTAAAACTCAATTTCATAACTAATTTTAACACCTAATTTCATAACCCAAATTAAAACCCAATTTAAGCCCAATTTCATAACCTAATTAAAACTCAATTTAAACTCATACACTTCCTACAAAAAATTATGTATCGAGTAAAATTACTATGTAATATGCAGTTTTATTTATTAATTTGTTTGAGAAATAATTATATTTCCAAGTTTGACAGGAATAAATAAATAGATAAGAACCAAATCGAAATCGAATTAGAATCTAATTTTTCCTGATAGATTTCGATTCCACGCGAAACCAAATTGAAACCGATTAATAAAGTACCTCATTTAATTGGACATGCTCCAATTCCACTTAGTTAGGAACATATTTTTTCGAATAGGTTCGGTTCCATATGTAACCCGAATCAAAACCGAAACCGAAATGGAGGCTAAACAAATACCAATATATAAACAAACACATAATTCTCTCATGGCAAAAAACCACTAAGATCCCTAAAATTTACTTAAAACGGTCATATAAACCGTCTCAATTTCATCAGGTCATCACAATTCACAAACTCCCTTTTTGGGCACACATTGAGAACGAGATTGAGTCCCACCCAAATTATAAATTTTAGACATTTTTTTCAAAAGATATGTAACCCTAACCAAGTCTCTCTCGCTGTTGCTTCTCTCTCGCTACGCTGCTGCATCCAAGTCCACGAAATTCTCGGTCATATAAGCCTTCACCGGTGGCCACCTTGAGCTTCTGTGACCTGGGTATGTCTCGATTTCCATTTCCCTTAATGGGTTTTTCTTCTGCGAGGCATTATGTCACCATGTGTGATGTTATGTTGCTTCCTTCTTTCTCTCTGGTTGATGATTCACACAATGGAAATAATGTTTGAATTTTGAGGATCATACCATGCTTGCCATTGGATTTGTATTTTCAAAAGGATGAAGTCAAATTAATCACATATATTCAAATTTTGTATTCGTGAATGTCATATTACTTTTTTATGACGATACTATCTTTGCAATTGTTGGGTTACTGCGTAGATTCAATGTAATTAAAATCACAAACAAAGCTTGCAAATTGTGGTCTCCAATCTCCATTTAAATGATCTAATGGGATGGCTTATCTCAGTCAAATTCGGAATATATTTTATGTTGTCAAATTTGATGTGGGGTCTTATGTCATGTGATCAGCTTGTTCCGTGGAGCCCACCAGGTTGTAACTTATTGGCACGGTCATACAGTATCTATAGTGTTTTTAAGTTCCGAAATTAGCTTATTAATTCTGTCCCTTGTTTATTCACGGCTGCATTCGGGGATGGTCGGTAATCGGCATATCCTTGGTTCATCCCCAAATCTAAAAGTCCTGGGTTCAGGGATTGGTAACAATTCGGGTTTGGGGATCCTGACCTCTGCCCCAAACCCATCCCATTGCCATCCCTACATTTATCTTCGTTCTTAAATCACATTTATGGAACAGTACCCTACTTGTGTCTACTAGGATATAGCTATAGATCCTTATTCATCTCTCACGTTCAACCGGGTTGTTAACAAAGGAGAAGTGTGCTTTTCTATTTACTAATCCTGACTTAATTTTCTTCTCTTTTTTGATTTCATCGGTTGAACTTTAGTAAATAGATTGTTGTTATAATATAAAATATATTTATATTAGCTGATTGTTGTCTTGTCGCTTTTAATTTAATCATATGAGAACAGCTGATTGTTGATTGTTCCAAGTTAAATTTTTATTATGATAGAGTTTTTTTGTAGGCCGTTTGACACATGAAATAAGGCTTTGAATGAAAATTCACGAGGCTTTGTATAAAACCTGTGAATATCTGTTATTATAAGCTATTCAATATGGAGAAATATGGTAAGCTCGTGGTAACTATAATGAGAATATGGGGTATATTGTGCTCAAATAATTACTAATCAATTATTAGTTTTACTAATATGCATTCAGCTAGCAAGAAGTTTCATGCTGACTAGTTAAAGAAAAACAGATGGCATACCTTTCTGAGAATATATAAACTTAGGGTTACGGCTTTTATGTATCTAATGTCTTAAACATATGCGTGTGCTTGTATACGCATAGTTTAGATGATGCAATTTGGATTGTATATGTGGGGTGAATAGGAAGCTGGGTAGCAATGGCAAACAGGCAAAGTGCCTAAGCAGTAAAGCAGCTACACTTTGGCTTAATGCATTCGATAATGCTTTGAGAAAGCATGATGATTCTAGTCGATCCTCCTCATAGCCCGGGTGGCCGCTACCCTTCTTAATTATCTGCTTCTTGTTGCACTTTATATGCATTTCCTTTTGGAGAAGTTGTTAGAATTTATTCCATAATGAGCCTTTTCTTATGTAAAGGGTGACAATGGATGACAAGATTGCGCTTACGCCTAAACTGGATGAAGATAGTATGATCAGTATTATTGGTAGTGAGACGGCTCCTTTAGAGGGAGTGAAGGTGAATGTTGAAGAGCCAATTGTGGTTCTTGGAATCGAGGACAAGGCCGGGCAGCTTAAAGAATCTGAAATGGTTTGTAGAGATGAAGAGAAGAAAAGAAATGATATGGAAGAGGTGGGTGATGAAGAAGATCCCGAAGAAGAGGTGACAAATGATGGAAATCCAAAAGAAGAGGTGAATATTGTGGTTCTTGGAATCGAGGACAAGGCCGGGCAGCTTAAAGAATCTGAAATGGTTTGTAGAGATGAAGAGAAGAAAAGAAATGATATGGAAGAGGTGGGTGATGAAGAAGATCCCGAAGAAGAGGTGACAATTGATGGAAATCCAAAAGAAGAGGTGAATATTGACGAAGATGAAGAAGAAGATCCCGAAGAAGACCTGGGGCATGATGAAAACTGGAAAGACGAGGTGATTATTGAACACAATAATGAAGATGATCCAGAAGAAGAGGAGAATATTGAAGAAGATAATGAAGAGGATCCAGAAGAAGAGGTGGGGAACGATGAAAATCGAAAAGAAGAGGTGATTATGGAAGAAGATTATGAAGATGATCCAGAAGAAGAGTTGAAGAGTGAAGAAGATTTGACAAATGATCCAAGAAATGAAGGAAAATTAGAATCAATTTTCAACAAGAAAATGAGCAAGTTGAGGACAAAAACCAAAATGCTCAAAAAGAAGAAGATAGCTTTGAGGAAAATGGTTAAAAATGCTCTTGTCTCTACTTCTAAACTGGATGGAGATGGATGGGTTGGTATTGTTGATACTGAGATGATTTCTTTGCAAGCGCTGGATAAAAACAACACTCCTAATGATGTCGAAACTGTAGTGGTTGCATCTGAGCAAAATGATATAGTTGATGATGTTGATAATGGGGTTGCTATATCTAATCGACTGAAAATGAATGCTGTTGTTCTTGGGGATGAAGAGAAGAAAGCACATGAGATAGTGGAAGTGAGTAATGAAAAAAATGCAAAAGAAGAATTGCAGCTTGAAGGAGACGCAAGAAATGTTGCAAAAACTATAGAGAAATTAGAAGCAAATTCAAAGAAGAAAGCGAGGAACTTAAGACAAAGAGAAAAGAAGAAGAAGAAGAAGAAAGATTTGAGGGAGAAGATGCAGCTTGAAGGAGACGCAAGAAATGTTGCAAAAACTATAGAGAAATTAGAAGCAAATTCAAAGAAGAAAGCGAGGAACTTAAGACAAAGAGAAAAGAAGAAGAAGAAGAAGAAAGATTTGAGGGAGAAGATGCAGCTTGAAGGAGACGCAAGAAATGTTGCAAAAACTATAGAGAAATTAGAAGCAAATTCAAAGAAGAAAGCGAGGAACTTAAGACAAAGAGAAAAGAAGAAGAAGAAGAAGAAAGATTTGAGGGAGAAGAATGAAGTGGTTGTCAATGGTGGAGAAAATCCAGAATCTTCTAAAAAAAAGACAACAATGAAGGATAAATGCATGGGTGTGATATTTATGTGCAATTCGAAGACAAAGAAGGACTGCTATAATTACCAGGTTTTTGGATTGCCTGCCAGCAAAAAAGATATAGTGTTTAAAATTTATGAAGGAATGAAGCTATTTTTATATGATATTGATTTGAAGCATATGTATGGGATCTATGAAGCTGCAGGACCTGGAGGTTATAACATTGAGCCCAAAGCTTTCAATTCTGCATTTCCATCTCAGGTTAGTGTATATATTTAAAATCTATTTTTATCTGTACTGGCTAAAAGCATATGAATCTTGTACTTGTTTTTTCCTTGCTTTCGGCCTTTCACTTATTCCTAATCCTCAAACTTTGTATGACAAACAATTATATCTTGAAGCTTACAAGTGTTGTTTCATCTTCTCTTGCGACCATGCAACCTTACAATCAACACTCATGTTGATGAATTCTTAATTGCTACCTATATTTGTTTTAAGTATTCTATTTTTTCACTCGTCCTCTACGTTAAACTTTGTCTTGAAGGAGTTAGCAATGAAACCTGTAACTCAAATACGAAAAATTTTGGTGCTCATATTTTTGACATGTAGTCTGCCATTGTAAAGTCTTGTATATATAACCCAATAGTATAATGGGTTTTAACCCTCTTTTCAAATGAAATATTGGCTTGTTTGGCAAACCTACAGATGTACATTGGTTATGTGCACTTCAGGCAACCAAGCACTGCACAGTGGGATAAAGGGTTTCTCTTACGGATTACTCTTTAGATTGGATCCTCAGTTAAAAAGTGTAGGGTAGGGGTGATTCTGGTTCAATTTCAAACCAACATTATGGGTATTTGAAAAAAAAAAAAAAAAAAAAGTGTAGGGTAACACCGATCCTCAGTTAAAAAGTGCAGGGTAGGGGTGAATCTGATTCAATTTCAAACCAACATTATGGGTATTTGAGTTTGCATTTGGGGTTTGTTTGTGGAGGTTTTTCATTGTTAATTATAGATATGTTAGTTATCCAGATGGCTTAGTAGAGAAACTTGCTGGAGAGAGGGGTTTTTGATAGCAGATGCAGATGAGGAGCTGAATTGCATACTAAATATGTATGTTTGACATATATTTGTAGAAAGTAGTAAATAAATCACTGGTAGTCTTGCAAATTGCAATGGTCTAGTTCCTTGTTTTAGACAAGGTTTGAAAATTCGGCATGCAGTGCGAGGCGGTCCCCTGTGTGAAACGAGGCGGTTTAGGCGACAGTCTTAATCCGAACAAAGAAAAAACTAAACAAATTCATGAAATAAAATTACTGCTAATTTTACACTATCATTTGTGTCTAATTGTATAAAATGTGGGCCTGAAGTGTCATCCTCCAAAGAGTCGCCATCATAAATAAATTATAACTAATAAATAAATATAATAGTAAATGCTGGTTATTTTTAAAAATAATAATTATTTTTCCATTTTCGACGAAACATCGAAGTCGATTACCTAGTCAACGCGGTTAACAGTACTTTTGGTTAGGATTTCAAAATTAGAAATTTCATTTTTTGTAGCTTTTTAATTTTAGTCTATAATATTTGTCTAAACTTTCAGCTCATTTATATAATTTCATATTTTCTGGAAAATAGAAATTTTAGGGCTTTCAGGTCGAGGCTTCCGCCTCAAACCGCTCTGACTCGTGGCGTCATGAGGCGGGCTGCCTCAGGCATTTGAAGTGGGCCTGTTGATAACTCGGCTTGAGGCGACAGCCTCAGATGAGTTTTTAAACTATGGTTTTAGAATATTTAAAAAGCATTTAAAACAAATAAAACTATGTAATTCTGTTCCTTTTTCAATCTGACATGGATATTAGTGCTTTAATTTTCTGACTCTCGTATAAGTAAAATCATCATCATAAATCCTTCTTAAAAACATTTCTTATGTTGATGTTTTCTGAAATCTGAATCATGGAAGTACAAGGACTCTGCTTAGTTGCTTCACTAAATATTGTGTCATTTAGTTTTGTTCTCATCTTAATATGCATTTTCCCTGCTGTTCCATACTAATACATGACATGAAAAACCTATAACTTGGGTGCCTCAATTGCTGGTTAAGTTTAATTTAGTTTTGTTATTATTTTGTTCTGGCGTGATGATTTTAGGTATTAGTATAAGTTTTATGCAGCAGTTCCGATTTTATTAGATCTAAGCAATTCAATGACTTATTGCTAAGAATTCACATCAAACTTAGATATTGTTTGGTTTAAGGTGCGGTTTTCAGTTTTGGAGGATTGCTTGCCGTTAGCGGAGGAAAAGTTTAAAAAGACAATCGAAGACAATTATTACAAGAAGAACAAGTTCGACTGTCAATTGAACTCTAAACAGGTCTGATCCCATTTTCAGTAACAGATTTTTAGATACAAAGATGCTAGTGTCTCAGTTTGTCAGGGACTTCCTTTTCCTTGCCCTAGTATTTTGACAATTGTAAATGTCGCTTGTCTTGGTCGGTAGGTGGAAAACTTGTGCAAGCTTTTCAGAGATGCCAGCAAAGGCCTCACACCTGAACAGTTGAATGGAAGCCAACGAGCAGAAGCTCCTGCATTTGTAGACCAGGGACCCAAACGGCCTCCCAGAGGCAGGAAAGGTAAAGGCCCCACATCTGTCAGCAAAGTCCTCACATCTGAACAGTTGAATGAAATCCAACAAGCAGAAACTTCTGCATTTGTAGATCAGGGAACCAAATGGCCTCCCAGAGGTAAGGAAGCTAAAGGCCCACAAGCTGTAGCTCCTGCATTTGTAGAACGCAAATCCGAACAGCGTCGCAGACGCATGAAAGCTGACAGCCAGCCAGCAGAAGCTCCTAGACCTGTAGATCATGAGCCCAAACAGCCTCTCGAAAACAAGAAACCCAAAGTCCACCAAGCAGAAGCTCCTACATTTTTAGATCGTAAGGCCAAGCGGCCTAGCAGGAAGGCTGAAACCTATCCATTTACGGACCCCATGCCCAAACGGTTACGAAGAAGTCCGAGTGAAGAACCACATGACATTTTATACGGAGACAGTAGGCATCACGGAGGGGAAGATGAGAGACACCATACTCTTGCCAGAAACCATTTGTATTCGGAGGATCCTATGGCATCTACAAGGGAGGTATATGAATCACTCTTGGAACATCCACCCCTTCGCCAACCTTTGCACCTGCCATTAGCCTCTTCACTCCTCACTTCATCAGAGAGAGAGGTTTACAGTATGGAACTACTTCAGTATCGTGATGTCTCACGACCTATGGATGTGGAGCACAGACGTCAAGATGAGTTTGATCCCCGTGATTCTTGTATAAATCCAAGGCATCAAGATGACTTCAATCAACATGGTTCTTATTTAGCTTCTAGGGGGCATTGGTCATACTATGATACATCATCTTCTGCTGGCCAGCCATCTGAATATTATCCTCCTGCATCTGGAAGACCAGCCTCTACTTATCGATTATCTGCAGCTCCACCACCCGATTATCGCTCTTATCACCCTGCATATCGGTATTATCCTTATGCTTGAGCCTCTATTCTCTTTACTCGGGTCCCTACTGTACTTTGGTATTGGTGGCTTGTACTGAGTCCGGATCGAGTGATTCAAGTATGAACTCGCTGGAGATTGCTTCCTTATGTTCATTTTTTGGCAACGTCGACTTAGAATAATTTTGGTTATGCATAAAGATTTAGGCCGTATATTGCAATGAGAGTATCAGCTGGAACAAACGTTAGAGTATAAATTAACGTATAAAAATAATATCGTATTTGTGGGGTTTAATTTTGTGACAGTATAATTTAGCGTTAAATGTGTGTTTGGAATAGCTTTAAACACTAATATGTTTTATAGTTGTGTGGGAAATGTAGATTGAGAAGGGCTAGATATAATTTTTTAATCTTCAACCTAAACACAATTGCAAGAGGTACGGCTGTTGCTAACAATGAGATATAACCTATGATTTCTGAAACAATTTTCACCAGTTCGAATTTGATTTGATAAAATCGTAAGCGAAAATTTTCTCAGACCCCACGTGTCACATAAATAGAAAAGCAAGCTAGCTAGACCCGATCAACGATTCAGTTCGGATCTGAATCGAAACCAAATCAAATGATTTTTAATTTACAAATATGGAATCGGAACTAAATTGGATAATTTTCGATTTTAGCTAGCTTTATCTATTTTGGTAAAAAAAATTCTGAACTTTTGGTTAGATTTCTCTTTACAATAGTAGAATAGTGGTAAGCAGAGGAGAGAAACCTAGTCAACCATGTCTATATCCTCAGGAAATTGTGATGCCAATACCGCAGCAGCTTTCGAAACAATTAGACTTTCTTTTTCCTTGTCTCTTCCTAGATTTGATTCTAAAATTCATTTCTCAAAAATTGAGATTCTTGTGGAATATATTCAAATTAATGAATCTTTTATTCTTCTCTGATTTTTTTTTTGAAACGTTGAAAATATTATCATCAAATTATTAATTCTGGACCGCGGCGCAAGTAAAACATCCTCGGATTTATATGAATACATGCCAGCTCAGGACAGCTGGAAAGTAGACACGACATATGCTTTTTTGGAAAAGCATCATAGAGAACCCTAATAATTCACAACGAGACAAACACACTGAACACTTGCTTTTGAAAAAATAAATATATTTTTTAAAAATTTCGATATCAAATTAATTGATTCGAATTTAAATAAAATAAATAATTTTTTTTTATTATATAGATCCTTATAAAAAATATACACGTAAAAAAGCAAAGACACAACCACGTGAATAAAGTAAAGGTAGTAGCATTCATTATTTGACAGACATGGACTTAAAGCAAAGTGCTCTTAATAAAGCTGAATGGCTCCCGCCATAAGTGGCATCACATGCTGAAGTATGAAGTCATGGTTGATTAGGTTTCTCTCCTCTACTCACTTCTAGTTCCTACTGACCTTAAAAAGTAAAACATAGTAGCTAGGCTAGGGCTTTATATTTTAATCATAATAATATATGATTAAAAATTTTGAAAAAAATAAACAACTGATCTTGTTTACAATCACCAATCATTTACTTTTGTTCTGATTAGATCTCTTTACTTTGAATGGAACAACTGAGGAAGTGAAGAAGATTGTCACTACATTGAATCAAGCTGAAGTTCCTTCTGAGGATGTTGCTGGTAACCCTCTGTGAATTTATCTTATTGGGTTCTTTAATGGAGCAAACAAGCAATGAATTTTTATTTAAATTGGAAAAAATGTTTTCCTTTTAGGTAAAATAGAAAAGTTTGTTTGTT
>SKCR01006220.1:0-24939 GCA_019454045.1 Zanthoxylum bungeanum
AATTTGTACAAAAACACAATGTCTTTTACAAATAATGATGCTATGGGTCATAATTATCCAACAATTCCTAGCTCCCCAACAACTCCACATGATAGCTACGAACAGGCTCCTGTCAATCTTCGACAAAGATTTCCAACATAGCCTTAAAAGTTCACTAATACCATTTCCCTGAAAATTTCTAATGATAGAATACCAGCTCGTCTCTTTCTAGCAAAGTTTTGAGCTATTACACCTAAACAAAGCATGAAAAAATGTCTCCTCCTCTCTGAAACACATAGGGCAAATACTATGATTAGTGATCTTCTTCAAGTGGAGCTTCACAGACATTGGCAACAGGTCACGACACGCTCTCCATACAAAATTCTTTATTTTTTCTGGAGCCTGAATACCCCAAATATCATTCCAAAGTTCAGAGCTTCCTATTGAATTCGCAGCCTCCTAGGATTCAAGTATCTGTACACCCAGGTGATAAGCGCTTTTGACTGAAAAACTTCCTCTCCTGTCAAAATGCCAGCATAACTGATCTTCCGTGCTTCACCTTGGCATCTGAATCCTTGTAATTTCCTCCACATCCATTGGCAAAAAATGTTAATATCTTGTGTCAGGAGAGCAACCACCTTAGTATCTCGGGGGGGAGCGAGGGAACTGAAATAGGTGAAAAGAAATAGGTGTAGGCATCCAATTGCTGTTATACACAGAGGTTGTGAGCCCATTACCAATTCGCCATCTAACCCTTTTTTTCAAAATCTTTCTACCCCACAGGAAACTTCTCCACACAAATGAAGGATTGGACCCTAGAGAGGCCTCTATAAACTCGCTCTTTTTAAAATACCTAGCCTTCAAAATTCTGGCCAGCTAATGAATCAGGATGCTTCAGTATTCTCCATCCCTACTTGGCCAACATTGCTTGATTAAAGATACTAAGGTATCTAAATCTAATACCCCCATCTCTCTTGGACTTACTCATTGTCTTCCAACTCATCCAATGGATTTTCTTTTTTGAGTCAGTAGATCCCCACCAAAATTCATTCATTAGCCTTTAGGTCTCTTCACATAATCCCACTAGAAGTCTGGACACACTCATGGAGTAGGTTGTAATTGCTTGGGCTATGGCTTTGAGTAGCACCTCTCTGCCTCCACTGGAAAATAGCTTGTTTTGCCACTATTTTATCTTATTTCTGATCCTCATATGTAAGTCCTTGAACAGTACTCGTTTATTCCTTCCAACCGTTGCAGGTCAACCCAAGTAACTATCATGGCATGCCGACGTTCTGAGGCTGAGAATCATTTTAATTTCTTCTCTCATAACTTCACTAGTATTTGGACTAAAAGTTATGGCTGACTTCTCATAGTTAATCACTTGACCCGATGCCTCCGAGGAAAAAACCAATAAATTCTTGAGATATTCGCATTCCTTAACCTTCGCCTCTACAAACAATAGACTATCATCGGTAAAAAAAAATAGATGAGTGTTGGAAATTTTCCCGAACTTAACGCCTGTAATCTTCTTCTCTCTTTCGGATAGATGGAGTAATACAGATAAAGCTTCAGCACAAAGAATGAAAGGTAAGGGGAAAGAGGGCACCCTTGTCTGAGACCCGTCTCGGGGTTATCGACTCATTAATCTCCCTATTGATGAGAAAGGAGAATCTGGGAGTACTGATGCAACTGCGAACAAAGATTCTCCACTTTTCAGGGAACCACATCATATCTAGAACACGATCAACAAAACTCCATTCCATTCTATCATAGGCATTACTGATGTCCAATTTAATTGCTACCCCTCGAACGTCCAACTTTCTTGTTCTTCAGCCTATGGAGCCCTTCAAAACCCACTATAACATTATCTGAAATCAGCCTATGTGGAAAAAAAGCACTCTGGTTCTCCGATACTAGGCTGTTGAGGATAGGCTTCAATCTGTTAGCTACTACCTTCGCAATAATTATATATACTACATTTGAGAGGCTGATGGGTCTATATTTTGCAATGTGTTGGGGGGTTCTTTACCTTGGGGATAAGGACAATAAGGGTGTGGTTTAGGGGTTCCAAACTTGCATTGTCGTTAAGGACAGCCAGACATAGTCTAGTGATTCTGGGACCTACTAATGACCAATGCTTCTGGTAGAACGCTGCTGGGAAGCCATCAGGTCCTGGTGCTTTGGTTGGGAACATAACTCTGAGGGGCTCCTCGATGTCCCTAGTGACAAAAGGAGAATTAAAGCCTCTAGATGATCTCTAGAAATCTTCCTTCTAATACCTTTAAGAGCTTTGTCCATCTGGGGTTCTGAAGGATTTGAAGATTTGAAAAGTTCTGAGAAATAACCACTAACCACCGCCTCTATATGATCTTCCTCTTTCACCCATTGCCCTTCCTTATCAAAGATCCTATGAATCTCATTCAGTCTTTTTCTCTCTGAAGCTCTAGCATGAAAGAATTTTATAAACCTATCCCCAACCCTTAACGAATCCACCCTAGCCCTTTCTCTCCAGTAAGTTTCCTATTCCTGTAGATATTAATCACACTGCTCTTCCAAGTCCAAAATCAATTTTCCATCCCTGTACTGATCTAATTCTTCTCTTAATTCATCCATTCTTTGGCTAAGCTCCCTAATTGGAATATGCTTCCTACTGAATTCCCAGCTGCTCCAGCTCTTCAATTGTGCTTGAGTTTTCGCAGTTTGTCAGAGAAAGATATTAATGACCCCAGTTCTAATAGTCGATTCTCCATGCTCACCTCCCCAACATTTATTGACAATTTCTTTACACTCCTCATAGTTACTCCAGAGATCTTTATAGAAGAATCATTTTTTTTCTATGGCTTTGATTACTGACTACACTTTGCCAAGATTTCTCAGCTACTTCTAAAACAATTGGGCAGTGGTCCGAGGCCCATGTATTCAAGTGCCTAGCTGTAAGTGAGAAATTCAACTCATTCCATCGCTTATTAGCAAGAAATCTATCCAATTTCTCTTCTATGAGGGCCTCTCCAAACCGTCGATTGGACCAAGTAAAATGATAGCCAATACCTCCCATTTTTTCCAGGCCACACTCTTCCGTTGTTTGACAGAACTCTTCCATACTCTTAGAATCTCTATCTCTACCTCATTTTTTCTCCATTTATCCATAATCTCATTGAAGTCGCCTCCACAAATCCATGGGAGATTAAACAACCCATTTAACCTCTTCAGTAAGGTCCATGTGTTTTGTTTGAACATAGCTTCTGGATTCCCATAAATACCAGTGAACCTCCACTTCAACCCTACCTCATCCGAGATAATTGCATTTATATAGTGTTTGTTGGACAGTTATAACTCATAGCGTCACTATTTGTACAGATCATGGTGATGTTATACAAATTAACTATGTGACAAAGGAGATTGCTCTCTTATCATTTTTGATTAGATCACCAAGATGTATAAATGATAGGAGGTCCTTATGATTAGTTCCTAGATTGAGATGATATGAGACAGATCAATCCATAAAAAGATTAATCATTAAATATCCATAGTCAGAGTATTATCGAGATTGGACATCGATAATGCGTAAAAGACTAGTATTACACTTGTGCGCATTGTGAGGGCATAACGACATAGTTCTTATATATTTGGGTATAAGATACTCATGCAAATGTAATAAGAGGTTGTGTTTACTGATGGTACAGGAAACAGCTTCGCTCTGGATAG
Organism: Zanthoxylum bungeanum; assembly: GCA_019454045.1. Classification (NCBI taxonomy): domain Eukaryota; kingdom Viridiplantae; phylum Streptophyta; class Magnoliopsida; order Sapindales; family Rutaceae; genus Zanthoxylum; species Zanthoxylum bungeanum. The sequence goes on from SKCR01006220.1 coordinate 3,685, forward strand.
ACCCCTCAGAATTCCATTGGTAGTATGACTATATGTCTATGGAAGTCCGAAATCAGGGTAGGTGTATTTGGTCTTAACTTGAGACTTGCACCACTAATACTTGTGACAATCAATGTACTTTGGTTTTGGTCATCCGGGCTTTAACAGTTTCTGTGTACGCCTCTGCTGGGTATATTGAGAATCGTAGTGTGTTGGGTGTGATGTCAAGACGGAAGTATCACTCCAGTCATATGGAGATGATGATCGCGCAGGGATACATGACTGGTTCTCTAAGGGTTGCAACCATCGGAATAATATGACTTGGTCATGATTATCCAATAATAAAGAGACTAGTTGCTCGTGATCCAATATATGCTTCGTACGGGGCAGACACTGTACCAGCCCCAAGCCTTGCATGTGATCATTCGATACTGGATCGAAATACGCAATACTACGTATACTACGCCTGATATAGATAACTATATTCTTGTAAGGATATTTCTGGAGAATTGGGTAGACATGGCGCTTTGCTAGAAGCCAACCTTGTCTTGTAAATCGGTAAAAATATAGTACTAGGTACTTACGTGTTTGGATAGTCCGACAACCGAATTTACTGCCAACATATCCGGGGATCTCATAGGTCACTTCCCGAAGATTCACCGATGACGTATGACTCGCACTTTATTAATCTGGGATTAATTAGATAAGAGAGAGAAATTATCTGGGATAAAATATCATTTGAAAGAGAGAACGATTAATTTGGAATTAATCGATTAAATAATATATTCGATATATTATACGAAATTGGATTTCGATGCGGAATTAAAATTAGATTTTAATTTGGGCGAACGAGTTAATTTAGAATTAATTCGTTAGCAACGTGAATAGTGATTTCGCTAGTCATAATCATTTAATTACGTCGCAACAGAAAATTCATTAATTTGGAATTAGTGAACCCGAGCCCGAGAGTGTTTGCGAGCGCATTCGCATTTCGAATTCGAGTGCGACCCGCAAGTCACATCAAGCATCAAATCATTAGTTACATCAAGCGTCAAATCACATGTCACTTTGAGTGATGTGACAATTTGATTGATTGATTGATTGATGGTAGTTGTTGGCAAAACCTTTAATTGCCTTAACTTTTTGTATTTGGTAAATCAATTATTTGATTTTTTGGAAATTGAATAATGTGTATTAGATACACAAAATGAAATACCAAACATACATCCATCTCTCTCTCTCTCCTTTTTAACGGTTTTGGAGACAAAAATGGCTCCCCCTCCCTCACGGCCTCAAGGCCATTTCCTCTTCTATTTTTCTGGTTTGGACCGAGAATGAATGAGAAGAAAATGGTGATTTTGTGGCAAAATTACCAAGTGCTAGCATACAATGGAGACATACAAAGGTGATAAGGAAACCCACTTGTGAGCTAGGAATGACCAAACAAAGCTTGGAGCTTGATGGATCATGCAAAAGCCGAAAATGGAGGAGCAAGGAACAGCTCACTGCCGAGCTTCTCAAAGGGCAGAAAAAGATTTTTGTTCTTCACCGTATCGCTCAACCACTCGATGTAAATATTCTGCAACTTCTTTGATGTATTCACATGTATGTTTTATGCTTAATAATCGATCCTCGCGACCGTAGAAACTCCAACAGTGTTGGCTGCATGAAATTACTCTAAGATCAACCTCATTCCTCCATAATAAAGCAATTCCTCCACTCTTCCCTCGACCCACAACCACAACTCCATTTTCAAATGATACTTTGCGCTTCATCCATTCCATTATGTGGACTGACAACTTTTTCTCACAAATAAAAACTAATTTAGGTCTATTTACAAGGAGAATTTCTTTGAATGCACATAATGCTCGATCATTCCCCAGACCCCGACCATTCCAACACAACACATTCATAGCATTCGGTAAGGCTACTTGACAGCCTCCGTCGATATCAGAATGGTTTCACCCCAAACTCATTTTCCTTAACAATCGCCTCAGTACTCATCTTTTGATTCAAATCTACACTTGTAAGGGCATACGCCCCTTATGCTTTCTTTAACAGCTAATTCCATCCTCGGCCTTTTGAGATCAAATCTTGGTCTGCCTCTTTATCCCCTTCAAAAGCTCTATTGGCTTTCTTCTTGTAAGATACGGGTAAAGCTGATAAACTTGGGGAACTTCTCGCTCTAGGCTTCCATTTTTTTCTAAACATGTTTTGGCTTATGGGCCTTCTAGCATGAGGCCCAACATTTTCTTTCACTTTACTCACATGCAGCCCCCTTCCCACCAACACCTCCTGACCCATTGTTCCCACTTCCCTTATACTCATCTCCATTCTAAGGTTCTCTATCCTATAACCATCCAGTAGCCCTCTCTCTATATCTCCTCTAGAGTTGCTCTGCCTCATGCCTCCACCAGCTCTGACAACCCCATCTACTTGTGCAGTCTCATCAATGTTCATTGGGCTCCTATCAACTCTAGGAGTAGGTAGATCTGTTAACCTTCCTTTCTCCTCCTTATAATATGAAATCGTACAAAAGGGTACCTCCGGGCAGAACATACCATGGTCCTTCTTCTGGTTCACCTTCATCTGGTAAGGCGGGGAGAAAACTTGGTCTGAAGACTTTCCAACAGTAACGACCTCTACTATAGGGATGTCATTCTCTGCTATTCTGGTCGACACTCCCAAATGAGTATGTTCATCCTCTACCTCTGCTACACTTGGTTCCTTCCCCTAACCCTCCTTATGAGGTGAATAAACTGGTTTACTATGGTTCTCATTCCTAAATCTGTTGTTTCTAGTCCAATCCCCAAAGCCTCCTGCTCGCATCCAGTGACCAAATCTGAGTTTTGGGATTTGAGGTTGATTGTCCAAGTCACCCTCGTAGGCCTTCTCACACTCCCTAAATCCATGAACAAGAATTCCACAAGAGAAACAGAACTCTGGTAGCTTTTCGTATTGAACCGGTATAATCACCGGTTGGCCCTCATCTACATGAGTTAATTTAATGAACCGGACTAAAGGTTGTTCCACCTTAATCTGAACTCTAATTCTTATAAACCTCCTTCCTGATTTTGCTCTCTGACCCAGGTCAATTCTTGGACTACCCCTATCTGACTGCCCAAGAACTTAGCTGCCCTTATCATTCAAAGCAACATCACCGAAACATTATGGAGTTGAATCCAAAATTGGGCTTCTTCAAAACGTTGATGTGATTCCTCTCCCATCCCTCTGAGTGTGTGATAACACTAACTGTGAGTTCTCAAAATTTCGGGGGCCAATGACCATAACTCTTCTACGGTTTATCGCACTACTGAACCAGAATAGAAAGACATTATGACCCAACGCCTCAATCTTTGCTTCTTTTATAGTTCTCCAAGCCAGTTGAATGGTTGCTTTAAAAGCCTTTCTATTCGCTAGTTTGGTGGATAAAATTTTTCCTATTAGAAAAAAGCCTAACAAATCTTCCCCTCACTTTGTAACTCATCTGGAGCTTGATGTCTCATTTCTCCTCAATGGACAGATCTTTACACAGCTTGATAAGCTCTTCCGAATACACAAGGAATAAACACTCAAAATAAGTTGTTGATGGGTGATTTTCATTCCAGGGGCAGTTTCGGGATAACGCTCCCGAGACAATCCTCCTCCAACCATGAATTTGTTTGGTTATGAGGGACTAAAAAAAACTCGGCAAAAGACAAAACAACCACAATATCGACAAGAGGGTTTTACGTGGTTCGATGGAGCGAATCCAACCTACGTCCACAGACACCTAGTGGGTATGATTTTTATTACCAAACTGAGCTCGGCCGGCCTATTTTTCAGGAGGGTCTAAAGAAAACCGAGTTGTTTGTTTTTCATGCTTTTATAAGTATTTTTTCCTTTTTTATAACTTTTGCTATCCCTCTACAAATAAGACTAACTTCCATTTATATACTAAGGAAAATACAACATTATTCCCGTATCTTCATGACGTCAGCCACGTGGATCTCTGACTGATTGACGGGCTCTCTGCCCCAACTCTGCCTCGCTGAAAGCAAACATGCCCTCTGCATGCCTGTCACATCACTCTGTTTTATACACTGCCACACTCAATAATAATGATACCAGCCTGTAAAGATCTCATGCGGTGATACATGTCAGAGGGAAAAGTCCAAACTATCCCGATCATACGTCGGTCGTCATCAGGTCGGCCAAATGATTTGCCAAACTACTCAAAACTACTCCCGTTTGACCCAAAATATCTGAGCTCATCATCCCGATCCAGGAGAAATGAGGGTACTGAACCGATGTACCGGCTAAAATGGTCGGTCTCGGCTCTGGTGTTGTCGGCCTCTAAGAATGGCATCAGACTGTGTCCTCTAGTCGGTCAAATCTGGGAGACGGGGCCCGAACACCATGTCTGGCTAAGGAGTAACCCATACCTTCAGAATATTTATCCTTCCAAAAGGGAAAATCCCAACTCTGCCCTTGCCGTACTGTTCAAATACTTTTGTCATAAAAATCACCATCCAAATTTGTCTCCCAGTTCTCAGATTCAACGAGTGTACGAGTTGGTACCGGGAACTATAAAATTGGAGGTGTACTGATCAACCAGTTGATGGTCGGCTCCAAAATCCATAGAGAAAACTTCCTCAGCAACCAATCAGGTCATCCCCGACATCTTCATATGCTCGGTCACCGAGGATTCTGATGTCCATTGTTGGAGTTCTACGGTCCCGAGGATCGAATAATAAGCATAAAACACATGTGATACAATTGAAGAAGTTGCGGAATACTTACATCGAGCGGTTGAGCGACGCGACGAACACAAAATCTTTAAGCTCCCTCCTAGAGTGGCTCGACAGTGAGCTACTGGTGGTCTCGACAGTCTAATGATTTTGGGCTCCTCCATTCGGTCCAAGCTCCAAGCTTATGGTGATCCCTTGCTCATGAAGTGAGTTCCCTATCACCTTAGGATGGCTCATATGTGCGCTAGCACTCAATAAATGCCACAAATTTCCCTTGCTTCCATTGTGTTTCACGGTCAAACTAGTGAAAGAAAAGAAGAAGAAATGGCCTGTTGGCCGAGAGTGAGAGAGGAGAAGAATGGGCTCCAAAAACGTGAGCCTTAGAGAGAGAGAAAGGAAATGTGAAATTGATAATTGATTTCTAAAATCAATTCAACATATACCAAAATATAAAATAATAATATATCTCAATCAAGCTTTCAAAACGCTTTCCAACCACTTCCATCAAGTAACATCACTCAATCAATCAAGTGACAAGTTGTCACATCACTCAAAGTGACTAATGATTTGACGCTTGATGTGACTAGCGATTTGATGCTTGATTTGACTTGCGTGCCGCACTCGAATTCAAAATGTGAATGCGCTCGCAAACAATCCTAGGCTCGGGTTCGCTAATTCCAAATTAACGAATTTTCCGTTGCGACGTAATTAAATGATTATGCCTAGCGAAATCACTATTCACGTCGCTAACGAATTAATTCTAAATTAACTCGTTCGCCCGAATTAAAATCCAATTTAAATTCTGCGTCGAAATCCAATTTCTTATAATATATCGAATATATTATTTTATCGATTAATTCCAAATTAATCGTTTCTCTCTTTAAATAATATTTTATCCCAGATAAAATATCTCCGTAATTAATCCCAGATTAATTTTCTCTCTCATCAAATTAATCCCAGATTTATAAAGTGCGAGTCATACGTCATCGGTGAATCTTCGAGAAACGACCCATGAGATCCCCGGATATGTTGGCAGTAAATTCGGTCGTCGGACTATCCGAATACGTAAGTACCGAGTACTACGTTTGTACCGATCTACAAGACAAGGTTGGCTTCGAGCAAAGCGCCAAGCCTACCAAATTCTCCAGAAATATCCTTACAAGAATATAGTTATCTATATCAGGCGTAGTATACATTGTATTGCGTATTTCGATCCAGTATCGGATGATCACATGCAAGGCCTGGGGCTGGTACAGTGTCTGCCCCGTACGAAGCATATATCGGATCACGAGCAACTAGTCTCTTTATATCGGATAATAATGACCAAGTCATATTATCCCATGGTTGCAACCCTTTAGAGAACCAGTTATTGATCCTTGCGCGATCATCATCTCCATATGACTGGAGTGATACTTCCGTCTTGACATCACACCCAACACACTACGATTCTCAATATACCCAGTAGAGGCGTACACAGAACCTGTTAAAGCCCTGGATGACCAAAACCAAAGTATATTGATTGTCGCAAGTATTAAGGTGCAAGTCTCAGGTTAAGACCAAATACACCTACCCTGATTTCGGACATCCATAGACACATAGTCATACTACCAATGGAATTCCGATGGGGTCTATCCAGAGCGAAGCTGTTTCCCGTACCATCGGTAAACACAACCTCCTATTACACTTGTATAAGTATCCTATACCCAAATATATTAGAACTATGTCGTCGTGCCCTCACAACGCGCACAAGTGTAATACTAGTCTTTTACGCATTATCAATGTCCAATCTCGATAATACTCTGACTAGGGATATTTAATGATTTATCCTTCGTGGATTGATACTGTCTCATATCTTCTCAATCCAGGAACAAATCACATGGACCTCCTATCATTTATACATCATAGTGATCTAATCACAAATGATAAGAGAGCAATCTCATTTGTCACATAGTTAATTTGTACAACAACACCATGATATGTAAAAATAGTGACGCTATGGGTCATAATTGTCCAACAATCTCCCACTTGGACTATAGCCAGTCACTCGAGTGTCTAACACCCGAACTATGTACGGTTGGCTCAAACTGTTAAGAAAAGGCTTTCGTCAGCGGATATGCATGATTATCGTCTGATGCGATTTATACGATCATCACATCGCCACGATGTATGATCCGAACGAATCAGATGAATATCGAAGTATGTATCTGGATCATTGATGAGACCATTAATTCTTTAGCCTGCGCTGAAGCCTAGCTCAGCTGCTAACAGAACTATATCTAATCTAATTAGATTTATTATTAATCCAGAAGGCTTCGATTGCTGCCTCAGCTGCAGCAATAACCCGCATTTGTTGTTTTTTCGGTAACAGTATCTTGCTTAGAAGATTTCTAGCTCACTGTTCCGTTATTCAAACTGTATAGTACCGTTTGCGACTTATAGTCATTTTATCGGTTTAAGAAACTTGCTACAGTGATCCCAGTCACTCCAAGTTCTCCTTCTCCATAGTTTAAGACAACATCATTAGATCTCTAAGATACTAAAGGATGTTCTTAATATCAATCCAGTGATCATCACTAGGATTGTCCTGATTGTGACTCCATATACTCAAAGCGTATGAGACACCAGGTCACGTACATTTTTCAATGTACGAGTTCTCGGAGAGTATTAACAACCTTTTGATCTATCCCAGTAGATCTTTATTCCTAGAATAAAGGTTGTTTCTCCCAAGAATTCCACAAAGAATTTTCTCGAAAGCCAAGCTTTCACCGATTGTATTATGGGAATTTCATTTCCAAGAAATGACATATATTATCATTATTTATAGGACAACCACTGTCAGTGCGCTCCCACTAACCTCCTTATATACACAAGAATCATTTTCGTTTTGTATTAAATCATATACCATTATGATTACATCAAAATGATAATTCCAAGAACCTAATGCTTGCTTCAATCCAAACATGGATCGAATAACCTGCAAACCTTGTTTACTAGTTTTGGTACGACAAAACCGACAGGATGTTGTAAACATCCTCCAAAAGGTTTACTTTTCAGGAAAGCGATTTTCCCGTTCAGCTGTCATATTTCATAAATGAAACATGCAGCATCAGCAAGCATTATCCAAATGGATTTACCATGGCAACAGGTAAAATGTTTCGTTGTAATCAACACAATGTTGATAACGATGCCTTTTCGCTACAAGCCCAGCTTAGTACGTTGGTATGTTGCCATCCATGTATGTCTTCCTTGAAGACCTATATAGTACCAATAGGCACATTGCCTTGCGGTACAACAACTAGTGTCCAAACATAGTTGATATACATGGAATCCAATTCGGAATCATGACACTTTGCCATAATAGGGAGTCGATACCCTGTATCACTTACTTATACGTAGTCAGTTGGTATTCCTCAAAAGATTGACATCTTTATGAGGTGAGATCAGAAACCCATACCCCAGGTTGTTTTCTAATTCTCTCCGACATATGCGGTTCTTGTGTATTCGAAGGTTACTGGTATAGTTTCATCCTTGATGAACTATTCATGTTCCATTAAGGAATCGGTGCCTGGAATAGTATTACTCCGATTTTCATCGAGTTTTACTATCCTCCCACTTACCAGTGCCTATAGGTATTCCTCTTAGGAAAACCGCATGGCGAGCAACAATTAAATTATTCTCTTGTGAGATGTATAATTACTATACTTTGGTATCCCTAGGATAACCTACAATTCACACTTATCCAATTTGGGTTTTAGTTTGGTATCATCCAAACATATGCCAAGCATCCCAAATATTCAGGAATGAGAAACCCAGTTTCTTTCCTGTTCATATCTAATATGAAATCTGTCAAACAGATTTTTATAAAACCTTATTCTAAATAAGTATTGCACTGTTTATATGTATCCGTTGAAGGAAATGGTAGCTCAGAGCGACTAATGATTAGCCTTATCATGTCTAACATAATTCGATTAGTCACTATTCGGACACATCGTCAAATTGACGTGTTCTGAGAGGAGTCCTCATTGAAAGAATACTATAATCTTTCAAGTATATTAGAAACTTATTGCTTAAGTATTTTCATCATGGTCTAACCGCGATGATTTAATACTTTAGCTGATCTGTTTGTCTATTTCGTGTCGAAAACTTTAAAAGTTTCTGATTTGTGTTTCAAAAGAAACACATAACCATAACGCGATGCCACATCCGAAATGGTCACGAAATATTCTTATCCACATCTAGCCTAGCTAGACATGGGCCCACTTGCTTCACTATGAACTATGGCTAACAGATCGGTGGCATTTTCATTTTTACCAAGTAAATAGTGTTTTAGGCATTTTGCCCTAATAAACTAGATTCGTAGACTTCATTTGAATAGAATCAAATCAGTCATAGTACACACTCTTCAAAAGTGTGGATATACGAGTCTTGTTTAATTGTGTCCTAGACAACAATGCCACAATTAGTTTCTTCTGATCAAATCAGTTTGAGCTATTTGTTTGTCATGTTGTATGTTTGAGATTTATTTATATTCAAAATATAAATGCTGTTATTCACATCTAATCTATTATCTCAATATCATCTTTATATAATAAAACACTTTAGTGTTCTAGAATATAAAGGTACACCCGCAGCGGGTTATACACTAATATAGAGATAATGTCTCTAGTCAAACTAGTTACATTATAACAGTTTCCTAATTAGGTACACACCCGAAGGGTAGTTCCTAAAATTAGGTGTCTACGGTTAAAACAGCGATAGTCGTCCCATTTCCAATTCGCAGATTAATCTCAATTGATGTCAGTATCCTGCTCATAGCAGATTCTGAACATCAGTATATATTTATATATCACACTAAGTATCTAAAATCCAATTTTAATACTAGTAGCGAATATATTTATGACAAACATATTTGAAGTCAGAGCCTTGCTCATCTTCAATTCCTTCATGTCTGCTTTGTCCAAACGGCAGTCACGCTTCCGCGATCCCGTTTGCCACAATTCAGGCAGACATTTTGGGATATGTCATTTATCTTCCCAGAAGATTATAATGATTTTACCTTTTTCCCTTTTCCACACTCAGAAGCGTTCGGCCTAGCCTTGGTCTTCCAAAATGTCGAAGTAATATGCGCCTTGCGCTTCTTGCCTTATTGCAAAGATTGGCTTTATCTCATTGAGAATAGACATTAACTCTCCAAGAGTTTACTATTGTAATTTAGTACTTCTAAGATCTAAGGATAAATCTATGAAGATCCTTCAATTTCATTATCATACTTTAAGGATATAATCCTTAGTTCTGATTAAGAAATTAAGAAGTTTACTGCGACAAGCTTAATGGATTAAGCATTTAAGTTATCATTACATGAATCTTCCAAAGATCATGTTCTACTATTTGCTTAACTCCGGGCTTAGGCCTAATATGTTATTTTATCAAATAAAGTAACTTATTAGTTTCCAGGACTATTCTGAAATTATTCCCAATTTGAAAATTAAACCATTTAAATACATTTTCCCTAGGATTATGTTTTAAATGTCAATCTTTCAATTTTATCTTGATTCTAATAGTCCAACTATTTAATCAACGATTTAGGTACTATTTATTATAATGATTATTATAGTCAAACTATTTAATCATTTATAATTTATTTGTTTGAATACAGTCCAACTGTTTATAAAAAAAACGATTTAAATATTAGTCCAACTAACATTTAATTTATTTGACGAATGATATTTGATTGATCGCGTATGGCAAGTAATTAAACGAATATTGCAAATTTAATTCCTGCCTCCCACTATTTTTTGGCAAGCCTCAAACCCTCTGTTGAGTACTCGGGAAACCGTGTTTCCTAGTGGGCTAGGATCCCGTTAAATGTCACACAATATTGACTTTGGCCAACAAATTGTATGATAATTAGCTAGGTAGATCTCTAAGATCAATTAGATCCAATCCAATTCCTAGATCCTGTAGGAGGACATCCAAGTCCGAAACATATATCTTATATATGCCAATATATCTAATATATTGCCTAACCTTTTTCCTCTGAATCAACAAGCCTTGGCTTTGGCACAAAAAACTTAGTGATCCCAGTTAAGCGTGACCCATTGACCATGGAAAGCATCGTAATCAATGTCGATGGACAAGAAGTGATCTTGACTTTGGCCAACAAATCATGACTTGGACAAGACACTGATATGGAACAAAGCTCTCGTGATTCAAACACATCCTCGACGGAAAAAGGCCTTGACTTTGGCCAACAAACCAATGCCAGTCTCGGATCTTGAGTAAGAATCACTCAATGGAAGGAAAAACGCTTAATATTTTGTGAGGGTTTTTCGCGTGCAAATTGGCAACCAATTTATTATCTTTGTTAAGGTCTCATCATCATACACCCTTAAGCATGCATTCTAAACACATAATAAAGCGCGTATAAATAAATAATAATGATATGCGGATGGATACTTAACACATTGATCCTAGATCAAATCTCCCTCATTTCCTCTCTCTCGCTAGCACAAGTATTTGCTTCTACCCGTTACACTACACTTCTAAAGAAACCTCATTTACATTGAGGGGAATAGGTGAGAAGAGAAATACAAAGAGTATGGAGGTAATAGGCTGGACACGCAGGTCCAATTAATAAATTCCAAATTTATTACAACAATTTCCAAAATTGCCCCACCCATCTAATATCCATCTGATATACATTATTCATGCATCGCAACCATGTATTCACACAAGCATGTTATCAATCAATCTAATCCAATTAATTAATCTGATAATTAATGACCATCCAATGTTCAAACAACGATTTGATTTTCTGCGAGTCAAACTCGTTTTGCGAATAAGTACTCAAAGTATGAATTCTTGAATTAAATTAAAATACAACATTAAATCCAATTTAATATGTATTTAACACTATTACACTTTATTAATAAACCTTTTCACGACTTAAATTCCAAATTTAATCGTTACGGGTCTCAAAGCCCGATTAACGTCCAACGTTAATTTAATTAAAGTCGAATGGGCTTTTAATTAATTTCTTAAGGCGTGGACTTTTGGTAAACTCGGGTCAAACCCAATAACCAAAGCCCTAAATCAAATTTCATGCTTTTACTCCGCTCTGATACCATTTTTGGAGTTCTACGGTCCCGAGGATCGAATAATAAGCATAAAACACATGTGAATACAATCGAAGAAGTTGCGGAATACTTACATCGAGCGGTTGAGCGACGCGACGAACACAAAATTCTTCAAGCTCCCTCATAGAGTGGCTCGGCAGTGAGCTGCTAGGTGTCTCGGCAGTCCACTGATTTTAGGCTCCTCCATTCGGTCCAAGCTCCAAGCTTATGGTGATCCCTTGCTCATGAAGTGAGTTCCCTATCACCTTAGGATGGCTCATATGTGTGCTAGCACTCAAGAAATTTGCCACAAATTTCCCTTGCTTCCCTTTGTGTTTCACGGTCAAACCAGTGAAAGAAAAGAAGAAGAAATGGCCTGTTGGCCGAGAGTGAGAGAGGAGAAGAATGGGCTCAAAAAATGTGAGCCTTAGAGAGAGAGAATGGAAATGTGTAATTGATAATTTATTTCTAAAATCAATTCAACATATACCAAAACATAAAATAATAATATATGTCAATCAAGCTTTCAAAAAGCTTTCCAACCACTTCCATCAAGTCACATCACTCAATCAATCAAGTGACAAGTTATCACATCACTCAAAGTGACTAATGATTTGACGCTTGATGTGACTAGCGATTTGACGCTTGATTTGACTTGTGTGCCGCACTCGAATTCGAAATGCGAATGCGCTCGCAAACAATCTCGGGCTCGGGTTTGCTAATTCCAAATTAATTAATTTTCCATTGCGACGTAATTAAATGATTATGCCTAGCGAAATCACTATTCACGTCGCTCATGAATTAATTCTAAATTAACTCGTTCGCCCGAATTAAAATCCAATTTCAATTCCGCGTTGAAATCCAATTTCGTATAATATATCGAATATATTATTTTATCGATTAATTCCAAATTAATCGTTTTCTCTCTTTAAATAATATTTTATCCCAGATAAAATATCTCCGCAATTAATCCCAGATTAATTTTCTCTCTCATCAAATTAATCCCAGATTAATAAAGTGCGAGTCATACGTCATCGGTGAATCTTCGGGAAGCGACCCATGAGATCCCCGGATATGTTGGCAGTAAATTCGGTCATCGGACTATCCGAATACGTAAGTACCTAGTACTACGTTTGTACCGATTTACAATAAAAGGTTGGCTTCTAGCAAAGCGCTATGCCTGCCCAATTCTCCAGAAATATCCTTACAGGAATATAGTGATCTATATCAGGCGTAGTAAACATAGTATTGCGTATTTTGATCCAGTATCGGATGATCATATGCAAGGCCTGGGGCTGTTACAGTGTCTGCCCCCTACGAAGCATATATCAGATCACTAGCAACTAGTCTCTTTATTATCGGATAATCATGACCAAGTCATATTATCCCGATGGTTGCAACCCTTTAGAGAACCAGTTTCGTATCACTGCGCGATCATCATCTCCATATGACTGGAGTGATACTTCTGTCTTGACATCACACCCAACACACTACGATTCTCAATATACCCAGCAGAGGCGTACACAGAACCTGTTAAAGCCCTGGACGAACAAAACCAAAGTATATTGATTGTCACAAGTATTAGCGGTGCAAGTCTGCCGAGGTTACGCTCCATTCTCGGAGTGCCATTCCCAGCATGTTAAACCTCATTCCTGAGGCGTCGCATTATGCTCCATTCCCGGAATGCCATTCCCGGTATGCTAAACCTCATTCCCGAGGTGTCGCCGGTAATGTGGGTCTCGACCCTGGGATTCATTCCTGAAACTGCTGATGATGTGGGCCTCGACCTGTGATTCATTCCCGAAACTGCTGATGCTGTGGGCCTCGACCCTGGGATTTATTCCCTATATTGATGATGATGTGGGCCTCGACCCTGGGATTCATTCTCAAATACTGCTGATAATGTGGGCCTCGACCCTGGGATTCATTCCCAATACTGTTGATAATGTGGGCCTCGACCCTGGGATTCATTCCCGATGCTGCTAATAATGTGGGCCTCGACCCTGGGATTCATTCTCGAAGACTGCTGATAATGTGGGTCTCGACCTTGTGATTCATTCCCAATACTGCTGATAGTGTGGGCCTCGACCCTGGGATTCATTCCCAAAGCTGCTGACAGTATGGGCCTCGACCCTGAGATTCATTCCCGAAACTGCTGATAATGTGGGCCTCGACCTTGGGATTCATTCCCAATACTACTGATGATGTGGGCCTCGACCCTTGGATTCATTCTCGAAACTGCTAATAATGTGGGCCTCGACCCTGGGATTCATCCCGAAATTGCTGATAATGTGGGCCTCGACCCTGGGATTCGTTCCCCAAACTGCTGATAACATGAGCCTCGACCCTGGGATTCATTCCTCAAACTGCTTGTCTTTGCCATTTTTTCATTTTCTTCAAAACCTGCGAACAAAAACAAAACAAAAAATATGTGTATGTGACGTGTATGCATGTATGCATGGATGTATTTCCTATTCCGATGGGTTAGGTCTTCTTTGTGCTCCTCGGTGCTTCTCGCCTACAAAAGTCTTTGATCGGCCTCTCGGTCGGCTTACAATTTCCTTCTGCCAGTTCTTTTCTGGTGATTGGTCAGTTCTCGATCCATCCCTTATTCACGGGGTGGTAGACTGGTCGCCCCCAGACTTGGCTTAGCTTTCTGCTCTCTATTGTTTGCACTAGGTCAAGGTGGACTACATGATGTGGCATTCCATATCATCATACTATATTACATGGTACGAAATAGTCCCAATAGTTATACATGTTATTGTCCTCATAGAGTGTCTAGTGATGAGACCAAAGAATCTTCAAAGCACTAAATGCAACTCAAATCCGACCGTCTGAATAAATGATCTGAACTTGACTCCCAATGTGTGTGTGCCAAGGTTCTTTCACAGCTTGATCCTTAAGTAAGCCAACTCGATGATTTTTTTTCAAAGAATGGGATCGATGGGTCAAACCAACCTAGATGTCTTGATCATGCTCTGTAATTACTTATCTGTACTCAATGTGATATGGTTTTCTTTTTCTGTTCTTTCGTCTCTTTTTCGACTTTTTTTTTTCAACACATCTACCATTTAAGGTAGCTGTAGGCATTGCATTTTTACACATTAGCCCAATGATGAGTCTCGTATGGAGGCAACTACCTCTTTAGTCATGAAATTCGTGGGAAACGGACGTTGGAAGGGTAAAGTTGGAAAATGGAATTTTTGTTGGATTTAACCTCATTGTTTGGCTCCGGTTGTTTGTTGGACTTCTGTTTCAAAGCTTACCTTAGGTCCAAAACTCCTATAGACCACTTATCAAACCCAAACCAAACCCAAAATACCCAAGCCTACCCATGAAACCAAACCCACGCCCAAAGGTCATCATTCACGTCCATAATGTCTTAAATTAGGAAGATACACATTTATCACATGCTGAAATCAAATCAAATCCCTTTCCTAATCAAATCCAATCACAATCCTAAATTAGGAGATCTATTCCTTATGAGATACCAATTAGAATAAATGTCACTATCAATAGAAATCCTATTCCTAGTCGGATAAGGAAAGTCTCCTCTCCTTTGCCTATAAAAAGAGGCCCTCACCACCCATTCAAACCCTAGCACATATACCTCACCATTCACGCCCTAGAGACACATCTAAGCCTCCTCTTGCACGTCCAACATCCTTTTTCCAAGCCCCATTGCCGCACCTTCAAGCCAAGACACCCTAAGTTTTGCCGTGAACCTTCTTCCACACCACACCATTCACGCCCATCACCAAAACTCCCTTCCCATTGCCGCATCTTTCACAGCCCTAATTCACACCAAAATAAGCCTAAAACACAACCCTTAAGTCGCACAAAACACCCCATAAACACAGCCCCAATTACATGCCTAAAACAGTCCCAAACCCACTGCACTGCCTCGCAAAACTGCCGCACTTTGCCCCACTGTTCTGCCCAGTTTTTGTGCGATTTTAACCATCAAAACAGCCCTAAAATCACCCCAAAACTGCACTAAAAAACTGCATAAACACCCCCAAAAAAAACCCTCAAAACCGCAGCCCCATTAGCCTTCAAAATCACTCAAAACAGTCCACTAAACGACCAAAACAGTGACCTGAAACGGTGCAGCGAAACAGCAGCGAAACGGACTTAAAACAGCAGCCCAAGCATTAAAACAATGAGGGAAAACGTTGAGTAGACAGATCGGAAAAGCATCGGATCAATCTCCCTTCCAACGGACGTGTAACGCCATTTCTTAGACGACAAAAGAGGTTAGACCTGAGGGCACCCTTTTATTCATTATCTTTCGTTTATTTTATTTAATTTGAATATTATCGCATCAGAGTCGTTTGAGGCATGATGTGATTGTTGGATGAGCGGGATGTGTGTTCCGTTTTGTGGTATATCGGATGGAAACCCGTGTTGGTTTCTAATTAGGTCCAAGGATCATCAAACAAGTAAGAAAAAACGCATGAATACTTCAAGGAGTAAGGCGGAATACATACTCACATTGAACGGTTTGATGCTAGGAAGAACAAAACCCATTTTCCTCCTTGGTGAAGCTCGGTTTTGTGCTCCTTGAGCTGCTGGACTGCACGTTTTTGTTCTGTTTTGGCTCCTCCAAAATCGGCCATTGAAGACCTCCATTGAAGCTCCAAGCTTCAAGCTCCAAAAATGGTTCCAAGCTCATAAATTTGTTTCCCTATCACCATAGTATAACCCAAGGTGTGCTAGCACTTCTTCATCTTCCTTGCTTCTCCTTTTGATTCGGTCATACCAGAAATTTTGAGGAGAAAAACG
Organism: Zanthoxylum bungeanum; assembly: GCA_019454045.1. Lineage (NCBI taxonomy): Eukaryota > Viridiplantae > Streptophyta > Magnoliopsida > Sapindales > Rutaceae > Zanthoxylum > Zanthoxylum bungeanum. The sequence continues at coordinate 20,297 of SKCR01006220.1, forward strand.
GTTCAAAACCGTGAGAAGAGAAGGAAGAAAAGAGAGGGAAGAAGGAGATCGTAAAAAGAGAGAGAGAGAGTGATGAAAAGATAAAATGTATTTGGCCTTTTATATTTTCCAAAAATAATAAAAATCATTTACCAAAAATTTTACTTTTCCTTAAATGCTAAAGTCAAAAAGCAAAAGTTGCTTTTCAACTACTACATCAATAACTCAAATCAAGTGACAACTTGTCACATCACTCAAAGTGACATTGATTTGACGCTTGATGTGACTAGCGATTTGACATTTGATTTGACTTGCGTGCCGCACTCGAATTCGAAATGCGAATGCGCTCGCAAATAATCCCGGGCTCGGGTTCGCTAATTCCAAATTAACGAATTTTCCGTTGCGTCGTAATTAAATGATTACGCCTAGCGAAATCACTATTCACATCGCTAACGAATTAATTCTAAATTAATTCGTTCGCCCGAATTAAAATCTAATTTTAATTCCGCGTCGAAATCCAATTTCGTATAATATATCGAATATATTATTTTATCGATTAATTCTAAATTAATCGTCTCTCTATAATTAATATTTTATCCCAGATAAAATATCTCCGTAATTAATCCCAGATTAATTTTCTCTCTCTTCTAATTAATCCCAGATTAATTAAGTGCGAGTCATACATCATCGGTGAATCTTCCGGAAGCGACCCATGAGATCCCCGGATATGTTGGCAGTAAATACGCTTGTCGGACTATCCGAACACGTAAGTACCTCGTACTACGTTTGTACTGATTTACAAGACAAGGTTGGCTTCTAGCAAAACGCCATGCCTACCCAATTCTCCAGAAATATCCTTATAGGAATATGTGATCTATATCAAGCGTAGTATACCGAAGTATTGCGTATTTCTGTCCAGTATCGGATGTTCACGTGCTAGGCCTGGGGCTGGAATTGTGTCTGCCCCGTACGAAGCACATATCGGATGTCTGGCAACTAGTCTCTATAATCGGATATACATGACCTAGTCATAATATCCCGATAGCTCGAGCATTTAAGAGAACGAGTTCCGTATCCTACGTGACCATCATCTCTATATGACTGGAGTGACACTTCCATCTTGACATCACACCCAACACACTACGATTCCCAATATACCCAGTATCAGTGTACACAGAACCTGTTAAAGCCCTGGACGACCTCAACTAAAGTATATTGATTGTCGTATGTATTAGCGGTGCAAGTCTCAGGTTAATACCAAATACACCTACCATGATTGCAGACTCCCATAGACACATAGTCATACTACCAATGGGATTCCGCGGGGGGTCTATCCAGAGCGAAGCTGTTTCCCGTACCATCGGTAAAACACAACCTCCTATTACACTTGCATGAGTATCATATACCCAAATATATGAGAACTATGCTGTTGTGCCCTCACAAACGTGCACAAGTGTAATACTAGTCTTTACATATTTATCGATGTCCAATCTCGATAATACTCTAACTAGGGATATTTAATAATTTATCCTACGTGGACTGATACTGTCTCATATCATTCTCCGTCCAGGAACAAATCATAGGGACCTCTCATCATTTATATATCTAGGTGATCTAATCACAAATGATAAGAGTGCAATCTCCTTTGTCACATAGTTAATTTGTACAACAACACCATGATCTGTACAAATAGTGACGCTATGGGTCATAATTGTCCAACAATCTCCCACTTGGCCTATAGCCAGTCACTCGAGTCTCTGACACCCGAAATATGTACAGTTGGCTCAAACTGCTGAGAAAAGCTTTCGTCAGCGAATTTTCATGATTATCGTCCGATGTGATTTATTCGATCATCACATCGCCACGATGTATGATCCGAACGGATCAGATAAATAGTCGAAGTATGTATCTGGATCGTTGATGAGACCATTAATTCTTTAGCCTGTGCTGACGCCTAGCTCAGTTGCTAACAGAACTATATCTAATCTAATTAGATTTGTTATTGACCCAGATGGCTTCTATTGCTGCCTCAGCTGCTGCAACTAACCCGCATTTGTTGTTTATTTGGTAACAGTATCTTGCTTGGAAGATTTCCAACTCACTGTACCGTTATTCAAACTGTATAGTACCGTTTGCGACTTTTAGTCGTCTTTATCGGTTATGGGAAACTTGCTACAGTGACCCCAGTCACTTCAAGTTCTCATTCTCCATAGACTAAGACAGCATCCTTAGTTCTCTAAGATACTAACGGATGTTCTTAACATCAATCCAGTGACTTTCACTCGGATTGGCCTGTTTGTGAATCCATATGCTCAAAGCGTATGAGACACCAGGTCTCATACATTTTTCAATGTACGATTTCTCGGAGAGTATTTCGAAAGCCAAGCTTTCGCCGATAGTTATTTTATTGGAATATCATTTCCAAGAAATGACATATTATCATTATTTTATATAGGACAGCCACTGTCAGTGCGTTCCCACTAACCTTCTTATATACACAAGAATCATTTCGTTTTGAATTAAATCATAAATCATTATGATTCTCTCAAAACGATAATTCCAAGAACCTAATGCTTGCTTCAATCCAAACATGGATCGAATAACCCGCAAACCTTGTTTGCTAGTTACGTCAAAACCGACAGGATGTTGTAAACATCCTCCAAAAGGTTTCCTTTTCAGGAAAGAGATTTTCCCATAAAGCTGTCATATTTCATAAATGAAACATGCAGCATTAGCAAGCATTATCCAAATGGATTTACCGTGGCGACAGGTAAAAGGTTGAATCGTAATCAACACAATGTTGATAACGATGCATTTTCGTTAAAAGCCTGGCTTTATACGTTGGTATGTTTCCATCCATTTATGTCTTCCTTGAAGACATATATAGTACCAATAGACACAATGCCTTTTGGTACATCAACTAGTATCCAAACTGGTTGATATACGTGGAATCTATTTCGGATTATATGGCACTTTGCCATAATAGGGAGTCGATACCTTGTATCACTTCCACATACGTAGTTAGTTGGTATTCCTCAATAAGATAGACATCTTTATGAGGTGAGATCAGAAAGCATACCCCAGGTTATTTTCTGACTCTATCCGACCTACGCGGTTCTTTTGTATTCAAGATTAATGGTATAGTTTCATCCTTGATAACTAATGTGTTCCATTAAGGATTCGGTGCCTTGAACAGTATTACTCCGATTTTCATCGAGTTTTACTATCCTCCCACTTACCACTGCATATCGGTATTCCTCTTAGGGAAAACCGCATGGTGAGCAACAATCTAATTGCTCTCTTGTGAGATGTATAAGTAAAATACTTATAGTATCCATAGGGTAACTTACATTTAGGCACTTATCTAATTTGAGTTCTTGTTTGGTATCATCCAAACATATACCTAGTATACCCAAATCTACAGGAATGAGAAACCCGATTTCTTTTCCCGTTCATATCTAATATGTTATCTGTCAAACAGATATTTATGGAACCTTATTCAAAATAAGTTCTTGCACTGTTTGCTTATCCGTTGAAGGAAATGGTAGCTCAGAGCGACTCGTGATTAACCTTATCATGTCTACCAAAATTCGGTTAATCCTGTTCGGACACACTGTCAAACTGACGTGTTCCGAGAGGAGTCCTCTTTTGAAAGAATATTAATACTCTTTCAAGTATACTAGAAACTTATTGCTTAAGTATTTTCCATTACGGTGTTACCGTGACGATTTCATACTTTAACCGATCTGTTTGTCTATTTCGTGTCGAAACTCTAAAAGTTTCCGATTTGTGTTTCAAAAGAAACACATAACCATACGCGATGCCACATCCGTACAGGTCACAAAATATTCATATCCACATCTAGCCTGGCTAGACATGGGCCAACTTGTTTCACTATAAACTAGGGCTAACAGATCAGTGGCACTGACACTTTTACCAAGTAAATAGTATTTTAGGCATTTTGCCCAATAAACTAGATTCGTAGACTTTATTTGAATGGAATCAAATTAGTCCTGGTACCCGCTCTTCAAAAGTGCGGATATACGATTCTTGTTTATAGTGTCCCTGACACTATACCACAATTAAGTTTCTTACTGATCAAATCAGTTTGAGCTATTTATTTGTCATGTTATATATTTGAGATTTTATTTATATTCAAAATATAAATTATGTTATTCACATCTAATGTGTTTATCTCAATATCATCTTTATATAATGAAACACTTTAGTGTTCTAGAATATAAAGGTTCACCCGCAGCGGGTTAAACACTGATATAAAGATAATATATCTAGTCAAACTAGTTACATTATAACAGTTTCCAATTTTAGGTACACACCCGAGGGTAGTTCCTAAACTTAGGTATCTACGGTTAAAACAGTGACTTTCGTCCCGTTTACAATTCGCAGATAAATCTCAATTGAAGTCAGTATCCTGTTCAAAACAGATTCTGAACATCAATATATATATTTTATGTACCACACTAAGTATCTAAAATCTAATTTTAATACTAGCTGTGAACATAATTATGACAATCATTTTTGAAGTCAGAGTCTTGCTCGTCTTCAATTCCTTATTGGGATATGTCCTTTTATCTTCCTAGAAGATTATAATGATTTTGCCTTTGCCATTTTTAATATTCCGGTAGCCTTCGGCCAAGTCTCGA
>SKCR01006221.1:0-25132 GCA_019454045.1 Zanthoxylum bungeanum
AAGGAGCTGGAATAAAGCCTTAATAATGAAGTGTTTGGTGAACCTGAAGTTACAGAGTTGAACTTTCCATTGCAGAACACCACCATGAGTTCCAGAGCCTGTGAACAGTTTTCTGTAGTAGACATGCATATGGAGATAAAGTTGAAGTCATCTTACTATTCAGTTCTCTTCCTGATAATTGGGAAATATTGGTGGTCACTATCAGCAATTCGACTATGAGACAAACTTACCATGCCTATGGTAAAAGATGCATTGTCAAATGATGAGGACATAAGGAAAGATGTGGGCACAGATCATACACAAGCCCTTGTCATGGAGGAATCGAAGAAGACAAAAATAAAGTCGAGGTAGAAGGATAGGTAGAAGCAAAAACAGAGGCAAATCTACATACGGAAGAAAGTCTACCTATAAGTGTTACCATTGTGGAATAGAAGGCCACTAAAAGAAGAATTGTCGAAAGCTGCAACAAAGCAGGGTCAAGGCAATTTTCAGCTGAAGAACAACGCTGCGGAGACACTAGTAGTTACCTCATAAGATGTAACTATCTGCTTCATCCAAGAAGAAGCTTGCCTTCACATCGCAACTCAAGATGTAGAGTGGGTGGTAGATACTACATCATCCTACCACGTCACCCCTCACATAGATTTCTTCACAACATACAAAGCATGAGACTTTGGAATAATGAAGATAGGAAATACCAGTTCATCTCAGATATTGGGAATTGGTGGTATTCAGATGCAAATAAATATAGGATATACAATAACCCTGAATGAGGTGAGACATGTTCCAGAACTTCGGCTCAAACTTCTCTAGGGAGTAGCCCTTGACAAACAGGGCTATGCTAGCCACTTTAGCAATGTCACATGGAGAATGATAAAATGTGTCATGGTTATCTCTCGATGACATATTTGTGGCACTTTATACAAGACTCATATGAAGATATGTGCATAAAGCCTCAATGTAGCTGAATAGGAGGCTTCTCAAAATCTGTGGCACCAGAGACTCGGTCACATGAGTGAAAAAAGGTTAGCTATCTTGACAAAGAATGATCTAATCACTGTCTCTGAGAATGCTACTCTAGATCCTTGCAATCACTGTATATTCAGTAAGTAACATGTAGTCTCTTTTAATTTCTCTTCTACAAGAAGAACAGAGTTGTTGAGTCTGGTACACTATAATGTTTGTGATCCCTTAGAGGTCAATTCACTAGGCCGTAACAAATACTTTCTGACTTTCATTGATAATACTTCTCGGAAAATGTGGGTGTATTTTCTAAAAATAAATGATTAGGTCCTGAAATATTTCAAACTATTTTTTGCCAAGTAGAGCGTGAAATATGGAAGAAACTGAAGTGTCTCCGCACAGATAATGGAGGCGAATACACATCCAGAGAGTTTGTTGCCTGTTGCGGAAGCCACGATATTCGACATGAAATGACTATTTCATGTACCCCACAACATAATGATATTGCTGAAAGAATGAACCACACTATTATGGAGAAAGTCAGAATCATGATCAGTATGGCTAAGCTGTCAAAGCCATTCTAAGAAGAAGTTCGTGTCGCCTGCTACTTGATCAATAGATCATCATTTGTACCGTTGAAATTTGAGATTTCAGAGAAAGTGTGATTTGGTAAGAATCCCTTAAATTCTCATCTTAAAACATTCAGTTGTTTAGCCTTTGCACACGTATCCAAAGAGCTCAGAAAGAAGCTCGATGCAAGGACTACTTCATACATCTTCATAGGCTATAAAGACGATGAATTTGGATACAGGTTATGGGACTCGAAAGAAAAGAAGGTCATTAGAAGCAGAAATGTAGTGTTTTCTTGAAGGCCAAACAATAGAAGACATTGAAAAGCCCAAAATATCTTCTAATTCCAGTGCCGATAAAACCGATCTAGACACAACCCCAGCACCAACACGAGTGGCCACAGATAATGATGAGATGCATGATATATCAGAAGAAAAACCAGATGAGGAAGATGGTGTTGAGTAGGGCTGCAAGGATCATCAACATATCTGGATGATGACAGACCTTCAGAAACTAGTGAACCTCCAATACGAAGATCTAAGCGAGGCCGATTCCATCAAACATATTCTCATGATCTGACTATATTCTGCTTACTGACGAGGGGGAGCCAGAAATTTTCAAGGAAGTATATCTCATAAAGACAAATGAAAAAAATTGCAACGCAATGCAGGATGAAATGAAATTTCTGCAGAAGAATAATACTTATGAGATAGTCAAACTCCCACAAAGCATGAAGGCACTGAAGAACAAATGGGTGTTCAAGTTGAAGAAAGATGGCAGCGAAAATGTGGTGAAACACAAAGTCTGATTAGTAGTCAAAAGATTCCTACAGAAAAAGGGAATCGACTTTGATGAAATTTTTTCACCAGTTGTAAAAAAGGCTTCAATCCGAGTTATCCTATGATTGGTAGCTAGTTTGAACTTAGAGTTTAAAGAAATGGATGTGAAGACAACATTTCTTCATGGTGATCTAAATGAAGAAATCTACATGGCGCAGCCAGAAGGTTTCAGGAAAAGATAACATTGTTTGCAAGCTGAAGAAAAGCTTGTACGGCCTTAAGTAAGCACAAAGGTAGTTGTACAAGAAGTATGACTCGGTCATAGTGAGTTAAGGTTACAAAAAAACTATAGCAGACTAATGTGTTTACATTCAATTGTCTCTAGATGGAAATTTCATTGCTCTTCTATTACATGTAGATGTCATGTTGATTGTCAGACAAGATACAACGAAGATTAGACAACTGAAGAATGAACTCTCTAAGTCTTTCGACATGAAAGACTTAGGACCAGCTCAGCAGATTTTGGGAATGCAAATAGTTCGAGACAGATAGAACAAACGGTTGTGGCTTTCACAGAAGAGTTATATTGAACGGATAATTAAGAGATTCAACATACAGAAAGCCAAATCTGTTAGCATTTCGCTAGCATACCACTTCAAACTGAGCAAGAGTTTGTGTGCCTCAACCAAGAAAGAGATATAGGAGATGTCATCAATATCATATTCTTCAGCAGTTGAAAGCCTAATATATGTTATGGTATATATCAGGCTAGATATTACTCACACAGTGGGTGTAGTGAGCTGTTTTCTCTCTAACCCAGGAAAACAACACTAGGAGATAGTCAAATGGATTCTCAGGTACCTCAAGGGTACGTCGAAGTTATGTATGTGCTACGGAGGAGTTGATCCAATCTTGGAATGCCATACAGATTCATATATGGCAAAAGATCTTGATGATAGAAAATCTACATCAGGTTTTCTCTACATTTTTGTAGGGGGTTGTCATGACAGTCAAGATTGCATAGGTGTATTACATTATCCACAACATAAGCTGAGTATATTACAGCAGCGGAAGCAGGAAAAGAAATGTTGTGGTTAAATCATTTTCTCCAAGAATTAAAGATCAAGTAGACATAATACAAGATACATTGTGATAGTCAGAATGCTATGGACTTGAGCAAGAACTCAATGTATCATTCTCGGATGAATCACACTGATATTCACTATCATTGGATATGCGAGTTGATGGATCAATAACTGTTGAGACTAGTGAAGATCAATACAGATGAGAATTCAGCTGACATATTAACAAATATGGTTACTCGAGACAAGTTAGAGCTGTGCAGAGACATAGCCGGGATAGCTGTCAGATGATGATCGTTTCATATGCAATTGAAGGGGGAGAATTGAAGAATCCAGCAACCACCACCATTGCAAGCAAGCCTCCAAGATAACTTTAGGTGGAGCTTTGAAAATTGTGCATTCTTCCAAATAAACTCTAAGTTAGAGGGTACTCATGCATGATGATTGCACGTGCAATTTTTTTTCTTGTAACCTCAGGATCAAAATGTGAATCTAGAATAGTCTTTGCTTTTTCATTCTTACTAGCTTTTTTTTTGCCGGTGGGTATTCTGATGTCTCACTTTCCCTTTTCACTTGACACGTCTTCAAATGATCGTGCAAATGCTTTGTTCCATCAGTACTCCTTCCGACTAACGCAAATTGACAATAATTACACACCGCCTTTTTTTCAAAATGCTTCCTCACAAATGCTTTCCCTCTTCGTTGCAACCCACCCTGGGCCACATTCTTGGTTGCATCATCTTCAGTTTGACTGACTTCATCATCTATCGAGTGTGTTGTGGTGCAAAGACTCGACATATTGAACATGAAAAATAAAAAAATAAAAAAAAAATCATTACAAGACAGCACCAAGAAACACTAACGCTAACTTGTATAAATAGAGACCAAACTAAACCTCTGTGAAACAGACATAAGAGAGGTTTTAGCACATCCCCCTTTGATTCAACTCTGTTTCCTAAACCTCTGTAACACTAACCAGTTGTTGCAAACAAAACTAAAAGCACATCCCCATTTCGTTTAATTTATTATCAGACATAGGCAGTACCAGTAAGGCTTTAATTATTATCAAAATGCAAAAAAAGTTCAAGTTAGGGAATAAACAAATCACTCTAAATTATCAAAATACTCCAGGTAATTTCTGCAACAAATCGAAGAACCCAATAAACCCTTTTCGTTTTTTCACACATTTTCACAAGCATATGGAGCGCACAATCTAAACTCAAACTCTAACACTAAAACAAAACAACCAATCCATATCCAATTTTGAAAACAAAGCCACAACCAATCTATCTAAAAACTACTGGAATCCTACCTAACTACCTTACTAAGCCACAAACAATTAACCAGACGTACCTCCATCAATTGAAACGCAAATCAGCCTACCCACAAAATAAAAACAATTAATAATAAACTACCTTGAAGTCTTGGGCAATGTCTCGAATAAGTGCTTTTCAAATTCCAAATCCAAGTAATTCGGGTTTTATTAAACTGATTAGGGTTTAATAGAACATTAACCAAAAGGAACTTTCTAGCACATTTATACAGAGAAAGAGGTTTCGAGCACCATTCTTGGGATTGCTAGGAGGTGAAGGTTTTGGAATGTATGTGATTACAGGTCTGCCATGTTCGATAGGTCTAGGTCGTATGGAAGCCTTTGAACTTGGAACATGAATGATGACATGATGTTATGTTTAGGGGCTTAGGGTTAGGGCTTATATATTTTTTGATTCTATAAAAGTTATAAAATTTTAAGAAAATTAAATTAAATTGAGTCGGATACGAGTTTTAACTGGGCCCAGACCCCGACCTGATTCACTACTTGATTTTAAAATGGGCCCCCGAATCCGTCCCAGACTCCCAATTATATATTTTTCATGATTCGGGGTCTCCAGCCCGACCTCATTGGGGCGGGTCCTCCTGAGGCCGCAAACCTATGGAAAATTTTGTCATCCATATAAAAAGATATGTCTCTAAGATGGGTCTAAATACAATGTCTTAAACAAAAAGCCTACCAACATTAACTCTAAATTAAGCATAGGTTACACTTGAGGTTTTTATTTTATTTTTTTTTTATCGATGGAGGACATAATTCAAAATTAGTCCTAATAATATTATGTGCACTCCATGAGTATTGGAAATTTTTTCTTTTATACCATGTTGACGACCAAAATTGGTCAACACCAAATATGTGTAAAAAGATTAAAAGGAGTATTAATTTTACGTGGTTTAATAAATCTAGGCCAACGTCCACGGGCCAATCTTATTGATTAATTTGAAATTATATTTGGAGTTCTCATATAAATTTAGTAAAATTTTTGGTAACTCTCATTTTTTTCCCTCCTCTACAATGAGAATCTTCTCCTGATTCTACTATTTTCTGAATGGAGGGAAACGTCACCCAAGATTTGAATGTCGTGACTATTATCAGATTTATGGGTAATAATCACTAATAATTTAATTGGATTTATTATGGTTCTTAAATTGTGTAACCGTTGAGGTGGTTTATTTTCCCTTAATTAGACAATTTGAGGACACCCCTAGTGACATAAAGTCTTCGGATGGTATGAAGCGACCTGCGACCTTGGGCACGAATCCTTGGAGATTTTGCCATTGGCGTTCTGAGAGAATGAATTCGTCGTGTCCTCAAGATCATTTCCTCCAGTGTTCCATGCAGTAATCGAGCTAAGCCTATTCTGAGCCTTGCGCTCTGGATCTTCTTTCTATTGAATCCGTTGGTGGGCATATTTCTTGTGGCCTGACCCAATATGATACTGAGTCCGTTTTGCCCGTAACATACCCAAAATAATGAATTCAAATATTGAATGACTTATTTAATTTATGGGTCATGCTAATAAGTGTCCTAAGGGTATTCATTAAGAATTCATATTTGGAAAGTTTTTCACATTACTTTTTTTGGAAACATAAAAAAGTATCAAAACATTAATTACATTTTCATTTTTTCCATAAAAACTTTCAAAAAATGGATCCTTAAGGAGTGCTTAGGGCACTTGTTAGCATTTCCCTTAATTTATTTCCCTCGCTTATTTCTTTATATCCATTGTGAATGACAAATACATATTACTGCAATTCTGATAAAAGTGATGGAGGGTGATGATATTGCAGGCACACCGGCCGTTCCAGTCCCACATTCCGCACCAGATCACCACCCCCAAACAGTTATAAATATTTGATTTATTATTTCCCTCGCTTATTTTCATTGCAATCATAATTCAAAAAATCAGAAACAGAGAGAGGGGGAAACATGGAGAGCAAAGAAGAAAGCGTGAAATTGAAGATAGCAATTCGATGTGCCAAAGCTGTGAATCTTCTTTCTTCGCTGCAAAATCGCCAATCCAAAGCTACAATAATCAACAATGAAGACGAGGCATTAATTAAAATTTAAAATTAATCACCCGCTCGATCGGAATTTTTTTTCTCTCGTGACTTCAAATTCTCATGTTCTAAAATTTTGCAGGAAAAGGAGATGATGGAGAGAGAAATCGGAGATCTGAAGGTAGAACTGGTGAGGGAGAGGATGAAGATGAACAAAATCAAGCTTTCAGGCTTAATGGATGTGCTTATTCAGGTAATAATAGCATTAATGGTGTTTTTTGTTTGTGCTTTTCTTTTAAATGATCGCCTTTAACTTTGATCAAAATTGATCATGTGCAAAATTATGATGATAATTTTTTTTTTTTTTTTTAAAAAAAACGACGGTCCACGTATCGTGTATGGGATGTCGTTTTTTAAAATGCTGTATACGACTATACGCCATGCCGTGTTTCGTTAATTCTGTTCAAATTTCACTGAAAATGATTTGAAATGGATTCTTTTTTCTGCTCTCGCTATTCTCCCTCTCTCGACGAATTGAGATACGTTTTGGTTCGCTGTTTGGCAGTTGTGATTTTTACGCCACACTTTTAAGGTGTTTGGTAAATAGCTAATTTGAAAGTTTTTATTTTACCTTTAATTGTTAGACGAAAAATGTGTTAAGCAAAGCTAATTTATATATATCCCATGGGGCGTGGCTTAATGGTGTAAGGTTTAAAGTTTGATTTTCAGGTTCTGAGTTCAAATCCAGAAAGTTCATTTTTTATAAGAGTCTGGTAGAGTCGAAAATTTTATCAGTTTCATTTAAATCTGGAAATAGTTTTTTAACGATGGAATTTCTAACGATTTTTTTGGAAAAAAAAAAAAACTAATTTATTATTATTTAATATCACTATCAAATGGCTACATTTACATTAGCCCAATATAATATCTTATTTACGAGTAGAGTTGGTAGAAAATTCGAAATCTCCATGGAGGGTTGGTCTAATTCCAGAAAAATGTCTGCACCTGCGATGCAAGAATGAGATTATAGGACCTTAGAACTGCGTGCACATGTCTACATTGCACTTAAAAAAAAAATATGAATCAAGTTTATTTGATTTCTCCAATTGGGCTAAGATAAAATAGGCCTGTTAGCGATTTGAGAGTTATCCTTACGGGTAATTATGATTGGTTTGGTTTGATATAATTAACAAAAATTATAATTAAATTATTTGGTTTTTTATTTTAAAAGTAATCGTTCAATTTTTTTTAAAAAAAAATTATATTTACATTAATTATCGGTTCGGTTCAATTTAGTTTTTCAATCTTTTTAAACAAAACAATAAAAGTGTAAAAATTAGTAACATTTATTAAATCTAATAATTATTTAATTTTTGTACATTATAACTCTTATAATAATCACAACTACACTAATATAAGCACTTCATCAGATACATTCATCATTTAGATTATTTAAAATGTAAAAAATAAAAAATAGACATAATATATATATATATATATATTATGAATTATCATTAATGAACAACAAACAAATTATTACTGCAATAAATATAAAATATAAAATAACAAAAAAAACATGATTGGACTTTAAAAAATTTAATAAAATCAAATTATTCAATTAATTCGGTTCGATTAAGTTTTTTAAATTAAAATAATTCAGTTTGTTTATATTTTTTAATAAAAAAAATAAATAATTATTTTTAAAATTAAAAATATTATCGATTCGGTTTGATTTTTATTTTATTTTATTCAATTTGAATTTTGTTTATCCATCCATGATTGCCCTTTGATAGTTGGTGTTCCATTTCTTATTGATGTACCATCAAGAAACCTGTAATAATTTGAAGCACACTAATGTCATGTCTAGTCCAATAAATATAATTATACATATTCATTAAAATGTCATTGATTAGATAATCTCAATTTTTTATATTTCAATCATTTCTTTGAATTTTCATTATTTTGTCCCTTTTTTCACTATATTCACGTTTGAAGATTTTGATTATTTATTAATTTGTCCCTTTTTTCACTGTTGGGTGTTTCCAATTCGTACCCAACACTTAATTTCTTTGTAACCAACTCAGATAAACCAATTACATAAACAACACAATTAACATGCACATCAAGAACACAAGGATTTTTATCGTGGTTGGCCTGAAAGATTCAGACTACATCCACGTTGAACTCCAGGAACTTGGAGCTCACTGTACTATTATTAACAATATTGTACAAGCCTTCTTTCTTCTTCTCTTACACTACAACTTTCCCTAAGAACAGAGCACAAACAAGAAACCCTAGAATTCCAACGCAACCACCTTACGCCCTATAACTCAGTTACCAGTCTCCGATCATTCAACAAAAAAATCAAGACATACACACATTGATTTACAAGCAAGATGTTACTACTTGACTCTAGTTTCTTTTTGTTGCTATGAAGAAGACAGAGGGGAGGAGATGAATCATAGCCGAGAGAGAATGAGAGAAATGGGTCTTCCATCTACTGTTTTTGTCAACCCTAGGCAATATATATGAAGAGCAAAAGGAAAGCAACGGTGGAGATCTACCAACGTGTCTCAATCCAATGGTCATAAGAAATTCACGCTTATAAGATCATATGACATGTTGTACTGGAGGTGACAACAAAAACGACACGTCAGTCAACAAAATGGCTTTACACTTTTACAATCTCTATCTTGAAGCCCTTTTGCCTTTCGTTTCAATTCATAAATCACTCATGCATGGCTGACCTTAGTGCAACAAGTATCAAAGTCCATTTCATTCATTGTTCACGTTGACTGCGAAATCAGTCAACTCCCACATGCAACAACTTCATGTGGTGGGTGAGTTTGCCAGTAGTCACAATCTTTATCCCCATATCAGATAGGTTATTTTCAGTTGGTATCTTCTTGATCTCAATCTTACCACTCGAGATGATTTCCCTCACAAAATGGTACTTGACATCCACATGCTTGGTTCTCTCATGATGTACTGGATTTTTGCTCAAATGTATTGCATTTTGACTGTCAAAATATACAACTGTTTTCCCATGAAGCTGTTGTATTTCGCTTGAGATACCCTGAAGCCACAAGGCTTCCTTGGACACATCAGTTATGACAACATACTCTACTTCAGTGGTTGAGAGTGTGACCAAGGGTTGCAAACTTGATTTCCAGCTGATGCAGTTTCATCCAAGAGTGAAATAATATGTTGTAGTTGATTTTCTTAAATCTTTATCACCTGCAAAATCAGAATCTACATACCCTACCAAGTCTAACACATTAGTTTTGTTAAAACATAATCCATAATCAACTGTTGTGTTTATGTATCTTAATAACCATTGCAAAGCACTCCAGTGAAGACTACCTGAATTTGACATAAATCTACTTAACAGAGATACAACATATGACAAATCGGGTCTAGTACTAATCATGACATACATCACAGAACCTATAGCATTTGCATAAGGGATACCTTCCATTTTAACCATCTCAGACCTAGTAGTAGGACACTGAGATTTAGACAAAATAAAATGACTCGCAAGTGGCTGACTAACAGGCTTACAGCCACTTACTCCAAACCTAGATGCAACCTTTTGCAAATATGTGGACTGACGTATTTTCAGAAAATTTTTATTTCTATCTCTAGCAATGGTCATACCTAGTATTCTTTTTTCACCTAGGTCATTCATATCAAATTCATTGTTCAACTGTTTCTTTAGTTTACAAATCACATCCATTGATTTAGAGATTAGAAGCATATCATCAACATACAATAACAAGTATACATAATATTCATCATTAAGCATGAAATAGATTGAACTATCATATTTAATCTAATGAATCCAATACTAAGCACAAATGTATCAAACCTTTTGTACCATTGCCTAGGAGACTGTTTAAGGCCATATAAGGATTTATTGAGTAAACACACATACTCATGGTGGTTTTTATCTATAAAACCTGCAGGCTGTGACATGCAAATTTTCTATTCTAGTTCACCATGTAAGAATGTTGTTTTCACATCTAATTGTTCTAGCTCAAGATTATACTGAACTACTAGTGCTAACATCATTCTAATGGTCTTAAATTTAACTACATGTGAGAAAATTTTATTATAGTCTACCCATTCCCTTTGTGTAAACCCTTTAGCAACAAGTCTGGCTTTAAACCTAATTGGGTCTCTAGGCTGTATTCCTTATTTGACTTTAAACAACCACTTGCACTCAACCAACTTCTGGCCTTTAGGTCTAGAGACCGGAGTCCATGTCTGATTTTTCCTAAGTGCAGACATCTCTTCTTTTATGGCTCCTTCCCATTCATGTTTATGGGTTGATCTCAGTGCCTCTCTTAAGCTAGCAGGTTCTATTCCAGTTATATCATGGCTTGAAATTAAAGCACATAAATATAGATCAGTAGATGAGTAATCATACCTGGTAGGAGGCTTTACATGCCTCCTACTTCTATCTCTTGCTAGCTGATAATTGGCCAATGAGTCTTGTGGTGTTTCATCATGCTGCTCATGTGATTCATTCTGCGGAGTTGGATCTAATTGATCCACCATGTCCTCTGCATTTTGTTCATGCATACCAATCACTTCATTTCTGTCTTCTTCAGGGTTATCACTCATAGGTTAATTATCCTTATATATATATATATATATATATATATATATCTCTTCTGTCTATCAGCAGTTTGTTCAGAAGCTCTTGCTGGGCCTGGCTCCACCTGCATTTGAGCTCCACCTGTAAGATCAAAATCTGCTAGATCCTTTTCTAAGGCATCTGTATTCATGTTAGAAGTTTTACAAGGAAAACTATGTTCATTGAATATGACATCCATACTAACTACAATTTTGACTCCATTTCCCATAGCCTGTAACCTTTTGTCCATTCTTTGTATCCTAAGAAACACAACTTAAGAGACATTGGCTCAAGTTTTCATATGGACTGAGCATAAGCTTCACAGCCAAACACTCTAAGGTGGGCAAGCTTTTGATTTCTACCAGACCAGATTTCTTTAGAGTATTATCGAGATTGGACATCTATAAATACGTAAAAGACTAGTATTACACTTGTGCGCGTTGTGAGGGCACAACGGCATAGTTTTCATATATTTGGGTATATGATACTCATGCAAGTGTAATAGGAGGTTGTGTTTTACCGATGGTACGGGAAACAGCTTCGCTCTGGATAGACCCCCTCAGAATTCCATTGGTAGTATGACTATGTGTCTATGGAAGTCCGAAATCAGGGTAGGTGTATTTGGTCTTAACCTGAGACTTGCACCGCTAATACTTACGACAATCAATATACTTTGGTTTTGGTCGTCCATGACTTTAACCGGTTTCTGTGTACGCCTCTTTTGGGTATATCGAGAATCGTAGTGTGTTGGGTGTGATGTCAAGACGGAAGTATCACTCTAGTCATATGGAGATGATGATCGCGTAGGGATACAGAAATGGTTCTCTAAAAAGGTTGCAACCGTCGGGATAATATGACTTGGTCATGATTATCCGATAATAAAGAGATTAGTTGCTCGTAATCCGATATATGCTTCGTACGGGGCGGACACTGTACCAGCCCAAGGCCTTGCATGTGATCATCCGATGCTTGATCGAAATACGCAATACTACGTATACTATGCCTGATATAGATCATTATTCCTGTAAGGATGTTTCTGGAGAATTGGGTAGGCATGGCGCTTTGCTAGAAGCTAACCTTGTCTTGTAAATCGGTATAAACGTAGTACTAGGTACTTACATGTTCGGATAGTCCGACGACCGAATTTACTGCCAAAATATCCGGGGATCTCATGGGTCGCTTCCCGAAGATTCACCGATGACGTATGATTCGCACTCTAAATTAATCTGGGATTAATTAAAAGAGAGAGAATATTAATCTGAGATTAATTGCGGAGATATTTTATCTGGGATAAAATATCAATAAAAGAGAGATAACGATTAATTTGGAATTAATCGATAAATTAATATATTCGATATATTAAACGAAATTGGATTTCGACGCGGAATTAAAATTAGATTTTAATTCGGGCGAACAGATTAATTTAGAATTAATTCGTTAGCGACGTGAATAGTAATTATGCTAGGCATGATTATTTAATTAAATTAGATTTAATTACGTCGCAACGGAAAATTCGTTAATTTGGAATTAGCGAACCCGAGCCCGGGATTGTTTGCGAGCGCATTCGAATTTCGAATTCGAGTGCGGCACGCAAGTCAAATCAAGCGTCAAATCGCTAGTCACATCTAGCGTCACATCATTCGTCAATCAAGTGATGGATGTCTTTCACTTTGAGTGATTGACGCAAGTCACTATTCATGAGTGATGTGAGTTGATGGAGGTTGGTATGGCTTTTAATTGTTTGACTTTTAAAGCCAATTTTTAGTAAATCGTTTATTGATTTTTTGAAAAAAGAATTATGTGTATTAGATACACAAATACACAAATACACAAAACCAACACCATTCCACTCTCTCTCTTCTTACGCAATTGGAGCCAAAATTGATCATCTCTCTCACGCCCATTTGGGCGATTTCTTCACTGGTTTTTCTGGGAAATGCCGAGAAGATGGGAAGCAAGTGTGATGATTTTTGTGGCAAAAATCACAAGAGCTAGCACTCCGCAAGACATGCGAAGGTGATAGGGAATAGACCCGGCCAAGGTTCCGGTTCGGAACCGGAACCGAACCGGTTGGAACCGGACGGTTCCGGTTCCAACCGGTTCCGGTTCCGGTTCCGGAACCGAACCGGAACCTGACCGGTTCGGTTAGGGTTCTTACCCTGACCGAACCGGTTGGAACCGCTGGAATCGAACGGTTCCAGCGGTTCCAACAGTTCCAACCGGAACCGTACGGTTCCGGTTGGAACCGGAAGTAAAAAAAAAAAAAAATTATTTTCTTGGAACCGTAAGGTTCCTCAAGTAAATCTCAATTTTTTTTATTAATAATAATGACTTAATGAGGTTTAAAATTGCAATACTAAAACATGAATGTCCATATCCTTTTTATAACCAACTCTTGGTTATTGATTTCTTTATATAAGCAATGTGGGACACAATAGCCAAGTAACAAATATCCCACATCGCTTATATAAAGAAAACACTAGTCAATAGTTGGCTATAAAAAAGATTATAGGTTAAAAGAATTTTATAAAAAAAAAATTATATAAAAATGATGTGATAGTATGAAAAAACGTTACGATTATAGAATTTTTTCTATTTTTTAAAATTTATTATTTAAAAAAAAAAAAAAAAAACGGAAAGGGAACCGTAAACTGAACCGGAACCGACCGGTTCGGTTTACGGTTCCGGTTCCACTTAAGTGTGGAACCGCGAACCGGCCGGTTCGGTTCGGTTCCGAACCGGCGGCCAGGTCTAATAGGGAAGTCTACCCATGAGCTTGGAATCGTTTGACGAAGCTTGGAGCTTGACGAAGAACCTCCAATGGCCGAAAACAGTGGACTGCACACAGCCACTGCCGTGACATGCAGTGAGCAGAAAAACAGATTTTGTTCGTTGCCGCGTCGCTCAACCGATCGATGTGAGTATTCCGCAACTCCCTCGTTGTATTCGTACTTATTTTCAATGCTTGAAATGATCTTGGAATGCTTAGTATTTCCAACACTCAATCCAACGGTCATCAGAAATTCACGCTTATAACATCATACGACATGTCGTACTGGAGGTGACAACAAAAACGACAAGTTAGTCAACAAAAATGACTTCACACTTTTACATTCGCTTTATCCACGTTTGCAGATTTTGATCATTTATTAAGTTTTTATCTCAAATCTTAAATTTATTTTCTATTATATTTTCTTATTATTTTAATTTTTGTATATAAAAGTTAAATGTTATTTTTAATTTGTATTTTTTTCTATTTTATGAAATTTATGTTGACTTTAAATATGTAAATAATAAAATTTTAATTTAACTCGGATATAATTATATTATGGATCTCCCCTGTTTCAATAGCGATTCGAGATGATTTTTTTTCCTGAAACGTAATCGGTATGAGAGACTGGTATGGGACGGGCTCGAATGAAAATTTTTGAACTTATTTTTTTAAAAAAAAAAAAAAAAAAAAACTCACTTTTTTAATTTAGATGGTTAGAAGAAAATTTCGATCGTGTACAGTTCGGTAGGGGATTCATGATGAAAAACATTCACGAATAAAAATTTCGATCAAGATTTGAGACGACTTTTCTTCCCTGAATCTGGATTTTAGTTGATAAAATTTTGAATTCTAATTGAGATTCAGGATCTTGAACCATTCGATCCAAAATTCTAGATAAATTTTTAGACCCAATTCAAAATTCTAGATGTATTATTACTTGAATCATACAGCACGTAATGATATTTTGTCATATCATACTACTACTGTGTTGAAAAATATTACTAAACCAGTGATGGCTATAGACCGCCTTAAGTTGTGAGGTATTAAATGAATTTTTTATAAGATTTTTTTTAAAAATAAATAATTATTTTATAATTTAAATTTAAATATTTAAAATTTAATATCATATGATTAAATTTTAATATTCCAACCAATCACATACATAAATTATCTTTAAAATTACGTCTAGTTATAATAATTCAACTATATGGTTATTGATTCACCTCAAAATAAGCATCTGCATCTTCTTTGATGGCCTGCGTGGACTGCAAAATTGCATTTTTTTAGTTTATTATTATTATTATTTTGCTTGTGGCGTGCTTTCTTTTTCATACCAAATTCGGCCTGATATTCAATTGAGTGCTTTGCAAGTTCCACAAGAAAATCAAACACAAATTTGCAATTGAAGCAAAATTGTTTCGTGTTTATTGGGGAGCATAAAGAAACTCGTGTTTAATAATTGCTAATTCTCTACTTTTTATTTTCAACATTAAAAATCCTACCGTCAAACCACCAGACCCGAATTTAAACGGAATAGGACATGCTCTTATAGGAAATGATTCGAACACAAAACCTGATAATGAAGTTCTAAATTCTTTGACATCAAATCACACTTCTTAGTACTCTAACTCTCTATTCATCTATTACATAAAACATGACTAATAATGAATTAATTAATTTATGTTTATGATTCATTAATCGTAATTTACTTAACAACTAAGGTTCATTTGGAGGGGGGAAAAATTGTCCGGTTGCTCCCTAAGAGCATGATCAAATGGTTTTCAAGTAAGTTTATTTCTTTTGTCATCAGAATTCAAATTTTTAAAGAAAAACTAAATAAAAATAAAAAAATAAATTTAAACTTTATTCATCGATTAATCTTAAAAAAAAAAAAAAAAAAAAAACTTTTGGACTTTGGAGCATGACAAAAAGCTTTTTCCTGGTCGGTCTTAAATTATTAAAATATGAAATTGATAACCCCACATAAAACTCCAAAGCAATTTATGATTTGGAATCCAAAGCGCTCATCAAACTAATCCCACCAGAAAAATTATATGGAGATGGTAATAATTAAATAATAACAATTCAATAACTTAATATTTAATTAAGCTACGATCCGATGTTTTTCAATAATGAAAAAGATAGTCCACTTTAAACCAATAAAAAATTTAAGCAACAACGTGTCAATCATAACGGTTCGGGTAGTGGAATTTTCGTTGTTAATTATATTTTTGTGAAATTTATAATATTGTATTAGTATCCAAAATTATTTAACAAATATTAATTAAAAGAGTTATATGATATCACACATTATTTGATAGGTATGTGGATAATGACTCTATAAAAGACCGGCTCTCTTAAATTAGTAAGAGATATTTTATTAGACTTAAACTCATATTAAAAATAAAATTTTTAAGAGTCGAGATGGATTATCTTAAAATCGTAAAAAATATAATATATTATAAATTAATGGATCATTCGTCTTATCTCTTATAAGAAACAATCTCTTTTAGATTGAATCTCTAGATTTTTAAAAAATATAATATTTTATTAGCTATTGTGTTCATCTCACATGACATCTTTTTCTAATATCATTTCTAGAATGTAATAAAGAAGCGTATCAAATTGAATATCAAACACTTTCTTTAACTCTTAAGAAATTCCCAAAATTACAATTCTTTCTCCAATATAATTAGTTACAAAAAAGGGAAAATTTTATGTTTAATTAACACACACAAGCGTCTAAAAAGGAAAATCGAAGCAAAAATTAAAAACTAGCCATTAATTAAAAGGACAAAGATGGAAATTAAAACAAAACTAACCAAGGGCAAAGCAAAAGCAACAACAGCGATCTCGATCTATATAAATAGCCCTCTTCCTCTATTTCTTTTAAACCGTCGCTTCTCAACTTTGGTCTCTCTCGCTCTCTCAAAATCTCAAAGCATATAAAAACAAAGCAATGGCCCACTCAAGCTTCGTTGTGATCTTGCTATTGGCTCTTGTCGCCGGCTTAGCCGTGGCTCAGGCTCCCGGCAGGCTCCGACTCGCTCGCCGGTCTCAAAAACTCCTATTCCGGCTCCCAAGGCTGCAGCTCCTTCTCCGGTCACGACCGCCACTCCTACTCCGGCCGCTGCTCCGACTCTCTCACCGCCGTCTCCGCCTTTGTCCGCCACTCCCGGTAATGCTCCTCTCTCTCCAACCGGCGGTTCTCTCACTCCAACTGGCGCTCCTACTTCCACCCCTGGAAACGGCGTCGCTTTGAACAGAGTTGCTATTGGTGGTTACTTGGCTGGATTCGCTGCTACTTTTGCTTTGTTCATGTAGATCTATATTTGATAAATCAGTTGATGATTTTGCGTTGGGATTTTTATTTTTAATGTTTTAATTTTGTTAATTAATTATTATTTTTTATTGTGATGGACGCTGATGATGATAGTTTGACGGTTGAGTATGAGTTATTTTTCCTAGTTAAATAATTTTCTTATTTTAATTATCATAAAATTTTCATTTAATTTCGTATAAATTATATTTATGTATTTGTTGGAAGAGCCGGACGGTTTATCAAACCTTAAATTTAAATCAAAATCTAGATAGAAATTTGAAATTTGTGTATAATATGACGTTTTAATTCAGGGCCAGTTCCAGCTGTCCTTACTAAGTCATAGCATTTCCTTGCAAAACGACACGGCACCGTCCTAACGTTTGTCAGTTTCCTTTCTCATATACTCAAACTAACCTCAAGTCAGGGGCACATTTAGTCACTAAAGCTAATCCTATAATGGCCAAATACAAATCATACGAGGAATGTTCCAATTTTCTTCTTTGCAGGGTCATTCTGAAAGTAGGTTTTTTTATAAAATTTCCATTTACTATAAAATTAGATCATTAAGGTCATATTAAACAAACATAAAGAGGCCCTCAACTAGTAGTCTCTTCCCATATAGAGGTGGCCATCGGTTCCGAATCAGTCGGTTTCCGGTTCTATTCAGGTTTTTTTTTTTTTTAACTTTTAATAATGATTTAAAAAAAAAAATAGAATCGAACGGTTTCGGTTTGAATCGTTGGAATCGTCCTATTCCAGTGATTTTTTTTGATTCGGTCAGGAATAAATCCTAACTGAATCGAAAAATTTCTATTCCGACTCCTGTTCCGAAATCGAAACTGTCCGATTCCGTGACCACCTCTATTCCCACATACTCCCGACATCAGATTAGTATGACTGTAGGTGTCTATTAGAAAAGAAACTGAGAAATCTTAGAACCGGGGGTTAGAGCTGTGAGGTGTCGTAACTATTAAGGACAGCTGGAACTGGCCTCGTCCTTTTTTTTTTAATAAATAAAAAGGGTTATAATAATTTTTTATTATTATATTATGTTTTTAAAAATTATATAATGGTAAGCTGTAATAATAACTCTAATAAAAAAATAGTGTTTATTATAATAATTATTATTAAAGATGCAGCAGGAGTAGGTTTTGTTGTTTAGTGTATAAGGAAAGTAGAATAGGCCGGAACAGGTGTCACGTGGTTACAGCTGTTGTCGAACTTATGATTAGGGAGACGCCCCATGTGCACTTCGACAGACACGAGAAAGAGTCAAAGAGATAGACTTGCTTTTCACTTTTGTCTTTTCCCCCAGTTTTTTAATTAGAGATTATTATTTTGTTATATTCTTTTAATCAATTAAATTAAATACGAAGTAACAATAATAAGCAGGCAGTAAAATATTTGTTTTTGCTGCCTGCTTCAAGTTGTGGTCGGTTTCTTTGCTCCTTCAGCTAGGGTGGCCACCGGTCCGGTTTGATTCTGAATCAGAATCGAATTAGTCGGTTCCCGGTTCCACAACTGGAATCGAATTGGATAATTTCGATTCGGATTCGGTTTTCTATTTTTTTTTTTAATTTTAATAAAATTTAAACGGTTACACAGTAGTTCCAACAGTTCCGATTCGAACCGTTGGAACCGTTCAGTTCCAACGGTTTCGATTTCGATTCGGTAAGAGATGAACCGTAACCGAACCGAAATATTACGATTATGGTTTCGAAACCAAAATTAATTGAAATTGGTATCGTCTGATTCCAATCAATTCTGATTCGATTTCGATTCTGAACCGAAACAGTGACCATATCTACCTCAAGCAAATCGCTATCCAAGTTCTCCTTGAATTTGCCAGGTAGCTGACACAGTTTTCCTAAACCAAATACAAGCTGTTCAAACATGTTTGTTATAGGCTCGTGATTAGAATAATAGGGTAAACAAATGATGATTTATAAAAAAAAATTGATTTATATTAAAAAAAAATTTATGGTGTGTTTTTATAATATTTTGATGGTGGAGAAAAGTTAAAATTTTTAATTTTTGTAAAATTTAATTTTTAAAAGAAACCACAATTAATAATTATAATTTCTCATTATTAATCAAAGTCTTCAAAATTATATTTTAATCCAAATATAATTATATCATCTCATAATAGGTAAAATCATAATACCAAACAGAGCTTTATTTGGGGCGGTTCTCAGATTTCATAGGATCCTAAAGTGTGTTATTTCTGTATGGTCTCTTTCCATAATCACTTTCGCTTCATGCTTTTCTTCCTCCCACTTGTTTGCTTATTTTCCTCCCACCTGTTGCGGTGAGCATATAAATTGTTGCGATTCTTGATTCGTGATTTTCAGGTATTTCAGTTTATTGTTTTAACTTTCTTGCGAATGGGTGTTGTTTTCCATCTTTGTCTATTTGGGTTTTAAGCAGATTGGTTGTTGTGTTTGGGGTTTATTTGTTGTTCTTCTTTCTGGGTTGAATTCAATTTATTGTGTGATTGGCTTTGAATTCAATTCTGGGTTTCAAGCTGATTTTGTTGTTAGCATTTTTTTTTTTAGAATGGTTGGAAATTCTACCGTTAAATCATTTTTTTTCAGATTTAAACGGAGTAGGTAAAAACCCGGCTGTTCCAAACTCTTAAATTGGCTGTCACATATTTAATAATGCGTATCGGATTTTTCATATCCAGATTTTTTCGGGTATAGCTGCCATACCCACTTAAAGTCGTTGAAGACATCAATCTTCACCCCAAAATATGATGATAAAATGAACTGACGAATTAAATTTGTGTTGAATCTTAAACGAATCAAATTAAAATATAATGGATTCGTTTACTAAATGAATCAGGATTCGTATTTGATTCTTTTAAAAAATGATTATTCATTTAGTCCTCATATATATATATATATATATATAAATTATACAATTAATGGATTTACTATAAATAGCCCACCAAATCTAGTCAATGTTGTTTTCATGTGATAATTGACACAACATCTTGAACTTAGTTGAAAAATAATAAAACTAGCAAAAAGAAATCAATAAATGAACCAGTGAGCTCAAATTCGTATTCGATTCATTTAATTAATGAATCGAATCGAATTGATACATTTACTAAACCCATATTCTCTTTAAAACGAATCAAATCAAATTGAACAAATAAACGAATTTTGATTCAAATTACCACCGTAATTGAAAAATAATAAAAAAAGCAAAAAGAAATCATAAACGAATTATAAATAAATAAACGAATCTGTGACCTCAAATTCATATTCGATTCGTTTAATAAACAAATCGAATCGAATTTATTCATTTATTAAATGAATAAGTTTTCGAAACTCATATCCCTTTTAAAGTGGATCGAATTGAATGATGAAATGAATTGTAATTCAAATTACCACCTCAACCCCAAAATGATCATTGGAGTCCAATTTTTACTTCTTTTTTTTCCATATATAAATCAAATATAAACATTTGAAAAATTCACAATTTCTTAACTGAAAATTTAACATATTTTAAAGTTGTTGACGGGTGATTTTCGTCCCAGTGGTAGTTTCGAGATAACCCTCCCGAGACAATCCTCATTCAACCTTGAATTTGTTTGGTTATGGGAGACCAAAAGCAAATGTGGCAAAAGACAAAACAAACGTAAAATTCGACAAAGAGCGTTTAACGTGGTTCGGCGGAGCTAATCCAGCCTACGTCCACGGGCACAAAGTAGATGAGGTTATTTTATTACCAAACCGAGCTCTACCGACCTGTTTAGGGACATGTCTAATAGTGACCGAGCTATCAGTTGTTCTTTAGTTTCTTACAAGTAGTAATAGAATGAAAAATTTTCCAACTCTTACAAATGAGATCGCCCTCTCCTTATATACTAATGTATATACAATACTGTTCCCATATTTTTGTGACGCCAGCACTGCAGGTCTGTAGGTTTCCGGTGACTTGACAAGCTCTCTTCCCCAATCTGCAATCGCCGAAAACAAAACCTACCCTCGGATTTCCCGTCACATCACGCCGTAAAAGTACGTTGTCACGCCTTTTTCATTAATGATGACGGTCTGTAAGATCTCAAATACGAAAGTAGATTTCAGAGGGAAAAGTCCAAATTATCCTGGTCACGCATCGGCTATAGGACGTCGGCCAGTAGGCTTGTCGAACACCTCTACTACACCCGCCATGATCCATAATATCTGAGCTCATCAATTTGCTCCATGAGGTAAGGTAAAACCGAACCGAGCAGCCGGTCTACTGTGGTCGGCCTCGGCTCTGATGTCGCCGGTCTCTGAAATTTGCGCCAGATCCGAGAAAGAAATGTTCGGACTCTCTTACTATCCGAGAACTGACCAATACATCTGGACATCTGATCCTCCAAAAATGGGAAGTTCCATCTTTTCCATGCCGAAATGTTCAAACATCTTGGTTGCAGAAATCCCCATCAACATATGTTCTCCAGTTCTTGGTTCCAACGAGTGTACGAGTTGGTGCCGAGAACTACAAAAATCAAAAGTGTGCTGATCAGCCACCATGTGGTCGGCCTTGGGAATCATGTGAAAAACTACTCTAGGTTCTGCTTCAGGTTTTCCTCCAAACCCGTTCCTACCTTTATAACTTTTTATGGGCCGAAGAGTTTCACTGACTCCAACTCTTTAGCTGCCCCCAATTGGGCAAAATCCTCGGGCCGTGGATCTGGAGGCTCAACTGCTTCCTCATCCTCTTCCCTTTCTCTCATCTTCCGACTATTTTTCTCAACATAAAGAGTCTCATTTGAGACGGTGGCGAAGCAACTCCTGGCTACTTTCTGACTTCCACATACTATCCCGATTACAGCTCGGGTTGGAAACTTCAATTTCAAATAATAGCATGACATGGCGGCCTTCATTTTCATCATGAAAGGCCGGCCCACAATGACCTGGTAACTGCTCATACAGTCCACCATTGTGAAGTCCATCATGATCGTCCGGGTGCGGGGGGAAGTCCTGATCGTCATGGCCAACTATATCATTCCCAATGGGACGACTGCCGCTCATCCAAACCCGTACAGGGGAGTCCCGTCCTGGGTCATAGTGGCATATTCCACCCCCAGGCCATCCAAGGCTTCCTTAGAGATTATGTCGACCGCACTCCCCGGATCCACCAAGATCCTATCTACCTCGACCCCTCATATTACTGCTTTGATTATCAGGACATCGTCGTGGGGAAAACTCATCCCATGGGCATCCTCATTCGTGAACATTACAGGGATCGACCGACCTTTATGAACCCTTGGAGCCTGTTATATCGAAAATACCTCTGGTCCTCGGATCCGACTGTAATTCTTCCTTGACCGGTTCGAATCTCCGGCTAGTGTCCTCTCATCAACGATGGTATACATCTGTCTATGCCTCTGCCGTTGTCGGGCCGCCATGGCCCATTGGTCGATGTAATCATTCAAATAGCCATTTTGCGCTAGGTTTTCCATCTGCTCTCGCAGGTCCTCACAACCTTCTGCCGCATGTCCCCTCATGTTATCCCTCATGTTATGATGTACACAATAAAATTTATCACTCTTCTTTTCCACCAGATATTTCCTCAGGTCAGGCTCTATCAGGAGGCCCCTACCTTGAATTTACATGACGATCTAAGCCAATGGCTTGTTCAAAGGTGTGTACCCTGGCCCTCCGGCCACATGATTTACTTGTGCTTGAACCCTCATTTCCTGTGGTACATTGCTATGAGGCACTGGTCTGAACTCCCTTTGTCTCGGAGGTGGCTTCCTCGACTCTCTGTCCGGTCTCAGGGATAACTCCGGCCTCACCACCTTTTTCTTTCTGAATTACCCCTTTCCGGGCGACCTTCTATTCTTCTTCCATTAACACAAACTTCCTGGCCAACTCCAGGGCAGTGGCGTAATCCGGGATGTCATGCACCCTCAGGTGAGTCCACAACTTCCCCGCCCTAAGGGCCCCTTTGAGACTTTCCAGTGCTTCCGATGACTCGTACGCCCCGACCTCGAGCAGTAAGTCGTGGTATCTTTCAATAAAGTTCTTTAGGGGCTCATCGTCCCTCTGCTTCATCAACCTCAACCCTCATACTCTCTTCTTTGGGACGCACGCTCCTTTGAAATGCCAGACGGAGGACTTCCTGAGCTGAGAGAAACTACCGATGCTACCCGGAGTCAAAATTCTAAACCAAAAAATTGCAGGCCCACTCAGGGTTAGAGGGAACACCCTACATATGGCATCTCCCACCATTCCTTGGACCTTCATCAGCAAAACAAAACTTTCAATATGGGATTTAGGGTCAGTATGGCCCCTGTAGGAACTCATAGAAAGGCATGGTAAACCGCCTATGAAATTCAGCATACAAGATTTCTTCTGTGAAAGGAGATGCCGCCTCCCCGTCCCGACTATCTCCTTTATCCGCTGAAGAGTGGTAATTCTATCACTATTTCTCACTCATTTAACTTAATATTTTGTATAGTTTCTTGAGTTTCTTGAGTTTTGTGAATATTTTGATGTGTTTTGTGTTATTTTGTAGATAAATAAAGTTTCAGGACATTCTGGAGGTGATTTGGAGCAAAACAGTGAATTTGGCAAAAAATGGCATTTTGGTAATTTGGGCGCGTCGTGACGCGCAAGCCTTTGGAGTCGCGACGCCTAACATGCGCCGAAGCGTGCTAACGTGCGCCGTGTCCACAAATCAGAATCTGAGAAAATTTGACTTTGCTAACGTGCGCCGTGCCACGTGTCACCATCACAGCCGATATGCTAACATGCGCCGTGTCACGTGTCATCATCCTACGGTGCCGACGGTCACCATCGCCATGTGTCATTGCCACGTCATCGTCCACATCACGAGGTTGACCGAGTCAAACTGCCACGTTAGCATCAGCCAATCAGAAAGTGCCACGTGTCACAATTCTATGGTGCCGACAATCACTTTGCCACTTGTCGCCACGTCACCATCAATTATTGGCTCTCTAATCCTTATCTGACACGTGGCGGATAAGAATCTAGCCGACCAATCAGAATCTGCCACGTGTCACAATAATTGAGTCCCAACTACCTTGCCACGTGTCACCTTATCACCTTATCCAGAATCTGCAACTGACGAACCAGAGCGTGCCACGTCGACAAAACTCGCGTCGCGACGCGAGACCCCTATAAATAGAACGCGAAATTTCAGTTTCAGTTGTACCACTTTCTCTCATCTCTCTGATGTAAAGATGTAGTTTCTCTCTCTAGTTTCTTTAGTTTTTAGTTTTTAGTTTTGTAAATAATTTTAATTACGTTTTGTAAATATAGTAATTTACTTTCTTACTTTTTACAGTTTTTACTATTCACCATGAGGAGGTAACTTCCCCAGCTAGGGTGAAATGTAATTCTTTTACTGTTACTATTTAGATTAATCTCCCTTAAAAATAATATATTC
The DNA here is from genome assembly GCA_019454045.1 of Zanthoxylum bungeanum. Taxonomy (NCBI): domain Eukaryota; kingdom Viridiplantae; phylum Streptophyta; class Magnoliopsida; order Sapindales; family Rutaceae; genus Zanthoxylum; species Zanthoxylum bungeanum. The sequence continues at coordinate 24,875 of SKCR01006221.1, forward strand.
ACTATTTAAAATATTGACTTAAAAAGGATACCGCCAGATTGGTCGGTTGGTAATTCATTTTAATCTGGTTTAAACCTTACTAATCAATGATACCGCCAGATTGGTCTGTTGGTAATTAAATTTTCTTACCGCCTATATGACAGGTTTATTTTGATTTCGCCTTTATGGCTGGTTGGACTTAATTTGACTTAATCAGGTTACCGCCTATATGGCTGGTTGGTAAAGTAATCACAAGTTAATATATTATATTAAGAGAGA
>SKCR01006222.1:0-25072 GCA_019454045.1 Zanthoxylum bungeanum
CCGGAAATGTCCTCACCATGGGATTCCAAAATGGATTCAAGTCCAAACCTTCTATAATGGACTTTCTGGAATAATGAGAACCACAATCGATGCTGCTGCTGGAGGAGCTTTAATGGCAAAAGAGAAGATCAAGCCTGGGACCTAATCGAAGAATGGCCAACAATAATTCCTTGTGGCCAACAGAAAGGAGCATGATCCAAAGAATTGCAGGAATTTATGAAAGTGGAGCCAATACAGCAGCGTTAACACCAAGCTGGATCAGATATGCAAATTCATGGAGACTCTTACCACTGGATCCACAAGTTCACCATATGGAGGAGCACTAGAAACCAACCAACTTGAAGAGACGGTGAATTATGTCAACAATTTCAACAGACAGGGGAACAATCCATATTCCAACACCTACAACCCAGGGTGGAGGAATCATCCTAATTTTTCATGGAGCAACAATTCAGGGCAAAAGAACAATCCACCACCTGGATTCCAACAGCAGAACTATCCACCACATGGATTCCAGCACCAGAACAAAGGCCAGGAGCATGCAAATTAACCAGGAATAACAGAAGTGCTGAATCAGTTAAAAAAATACGATGCTATGTTTCAGAGCCAATCAGCTTCCATCAAAGCACTGGAGAATCAAATTGGACAACTGGCCAACGCTCGGAGTTACAGACCGCTAGGAAATCTTCCCAGCAACACAGAACCAAATCCAAGGAACCGAGGGAATGAGTATGTCAAGCTATTACCTTAAAAAGCGGTACTGAGATCAATAAAGATGTTGGAATCAAAACAACAATTGAGGAAGTTCCAAAAGATGCAGTTCCACAGATGGAGGAAAAAGAAGCAAAGGAAAAAGAACAGATCATTCCACCTCCACCTTTTCCTCAACGTCTTCAGAAAAACAAACTGGACAAGCAGTTTTCTCGATTCCTGGAGGTGTTCAAAAGCTTCACATCAATTCCATTTGCCAGAAGTCTTGGAAGAAATGCCCAGCTATGTAAAATTCATGAAAGACATTCTTTCACGAAAATGAAGATTGGGAGACTAGGAAACAGTAGCATTAACGGAAGAATACAGCACCATCATTCAGAGGAATCTTCCCCCGAAGTTGAAAGATCTTGGCAGTTTCACTGTCACATGCACCATTGGAGAACATTACATCGGTAAGGCTTTATGTGATTTAGGAGCCAGTGTTAACTTGATGCCTTTTTCTATTTACAGGAAACTACAGATTGGAGAAGCAATGCCTACCTCAGTTTCATTGCAACTTGCTGACCGAACACTCGCATTTCCAAGAGGTGTTGTTGAAGATGTGCTGGTCAAAGTCGACAAACTAATTCTCCCAGCAGATTTCATCATCCTTGACATGGAAGAAGACAAAGAAATACCTATCATTCTTAGGGACCATTCTTGGCTACAGGTAAAACTGTGATTGATGTGCAAAAAGGAGAACTGACCATGAAAGTGCAGGACCAAGAAGTGACCTTTAATGTTTTCAAAGCCATGAAATTCCCGAGCGATGAAAAGAAGAAGAATGCTTCAGAGTTAATGTTGTTGATAGTATCGTTCAAAATACTGAGCCAAATCCCATGATACACTTGAAGCTTTCATCACCAACATGACTGACAGCGAACTAGATGCTGAAATCCTGGAATGTATCAACTACCTTGACAAACCATTCCGATTCAAAGCAACACCACCATTGAAAGCTTGGAATTGCCAAAGAAAGATCGAATCAAGCCTTCGATTGAAGAACCACCACAGCTGGAGCTGAAGTTACTTCCGACCATCTCATGTATGCATTTATTGGAAACTCTTCTGAATTACCTGTTATTATTTCTTCTTCACTAACATTGGAGCAGGAAGAAAAGCTACTGAGCGTATTACGAGAACACAAAAGAGCCATTGGCTGGACTATAGCAGACATTCGAGGCATTAGTCCATCATTTTGCATGCACAAGATTCTGATGAATGATGAGTACAACCCACAGTGGAGCATCAACAGAGACTCAATCCAATCATGAAGGAGGTTGAAGAAAGAAATCATCAAATGGTTGGATGCTGGCATCATTTACCCCATCTCAGATAGCACTTGGGCGAGTCCTATGCAGTGTGGGCCAAAAAAGGAGGAATTACTGTGGTCACCAATGAAAAGAACGAGCTGATCCAACAAGAACGGTGACTGGATGGAGAGTATGCATGGACTACAGGAAGCTGAACAAAGCCACGAGAAAAGACCATTTTCTGCTACCATTCATTGACCAGATGTTAGACAGATTGGCGGGACATGAATTCTATTGCTTTCTTGATGGATATTCAGGGTACAATCAGATTTCCATCGCCCCAGAAGATCATGAGAAAACCACATTTACATATCCCTATGGTACTTTTGCTTTCCGCAGGATGCCATTTGGATTATGTAATTCCCCCGCCACTTTTCAGCGTTGCATGATGGCCATATTCTCAGACATACTGGAGCAGAGTATGGAGGTATTCATGGATGATTTTTCTGTGTTTGGAGATTCTTTTGACCATTGCTTGCAAAATCTGGAACAGGTGTTACAAAGGTGCGAAGATACAAACCTGGTACTCAACTGGGAGAAATGTCATTTCATGGTACAAGAAGGCATTGTTCTTGGACACCAGATCTCACAAAAGGGAATCGAAGTAGACAAAGCAAAGATTGAAACAATTAAAAAACTACCTCCACCAACATCTGTCAAGGGGATTCAAGTTTTCTTGGACATGCAGGTTTTTACAGGAGATTTATCAAAGACTTTTCCAAAATTGCAACCTCTTTGCAATCTTCTGAAAAGGATGTGCCTTTCAACTTTACCAAAGATTGCCAGGAAGCTTTCGAGATCTTAAAACAGAAGCTGGTTTCTGCCCCCATCATTGTAGCACCAGACTGGACCATTCCATTTGAAGTGATGTGCGATGCTAGTGATTTTGCTGTAGGTGCAGTTTTGGGACAACGTAAAGCAAAGATTTTTCATACCATTTACTACTCCAGCAGAACTCTGAATGAAGCTTAACTCAACTACACAACCACCGAAAATGAGTTGCTCGCAGTTGTATACGCTTTTGACAAATTCCCCTCCTATCTGCTGGGTCCCAAAGTGTTGGTCTACACAGATCATTCAGCAATCAAATATTTGATCACGAAGAAAGATGCCAAACCCATATTGATCCGTTGGATACTTCTTCTGCAAGAATTTGACGTGGAGATTCGAGACAGGAAAGGGACAGAGAATCGGGTGGCAGATCATCTATCGAGGCTCGAGAATGGAGAAACAGCTGGCAAAGAACTGTCAATCAAAGAAACTTTTCCAGATGAACAGCTGTTTGTCATGAAACAACAGGAAGTCCATTGGTATGCTGACTATGTCAACTACATTTTGTCAGGAAAATGGCCGTTGGAATGGACAACTCAGCAACGGAAGAAGTTCTTCAAAGAAGTCAAACACTATGTCTCGGATGAGCCGTACCTGTTCAAACGGTGTGCTGATCAATTATTGAGACGATGTGTTCCACAGGAGGAGGTCAACAGTATTTTACAGCACTTTCATTCATCACCATATGGCGGACACTTCAGCGGAAACAAAACTGCAGCCAAAGTCCTTCAATCAGGTTTGTTCTGGCCCCACTCTTTTTAAAGATGTTTATCTTTTTGCTTTTCAATGTGACAGGTGCCAGAGAACGGGAAATATTTCCAGGAGAAACGAATGACCATTGCAAAACATTCTAGAAGTGGAAATATTCGATGTTTGGGGTATAGATTTCATGGGACCATTTGTTCTATCATTCAGAAACATGTACATCTGGGTTGCTGTAGACTACGTCTCTAAATGGGTTGAAGCAATTGCATTGCCATCTAATGATTCAAAAGTGGTGATCAAATTCCTGAAAAAAAATATTTTCACTCTGTTCCGAACACCTCGTGCAATCATCAGCGATGATGGGTCACATTTCTGCAACAGATACTTCGATGCACTCCTATCCAAATACGGAGTTACTCACAAAGTTGCCACTGCTTACCATCCACAGTCAAATGGACAGGTTGAGGTCTCAAACAGAGAGATCAAAAGAATCTTATAGAGAACCGTTGGATCAACAAGGAGGGACTGGTCAACAAAACTAGATGATGCATTATGGGCCTACCGGACAGCTTACAAGACACCCATTGGTATGTCCCCATATCGATTGGTGTTTGGGAAAGCGTGCCATCTGCCAGTTGAGCTTGAGCACAAGGCGTACTGGGCACTGAAGAAGTTGAATTTTGATTCCCAAGCTGCAGGAGAGAAAATACTTCAACAACTCAACGAATTGGAGGAGTTTCGTCTACAGGCTTATGAGAATGCCAGATTATACAAAGAAAAGACAAAGAAATGGCATGACCGAAAAATAGTGCACAGACAGTTGGAACCAACGGCAGCAGGTGTTGTTGTACAACTCGAGGTTGAAACTTTTCCCTGGAAATTTGAAATCTAGGTGGTCAGGTCCTTTGTGATCACTCAGGTTTTTACCATATGGAGTTGTTGAGTTACTGGATCCCAATACCAATACAACACATTCAAGGTTAACAGTCAGCGTGTCAAGCACTACTGGGGAGAATCATTTGGCGACAAAAGAAAGTGTCACACTTTCAGATCCAGCCTAAGTTCAAGAAGTCACGTCTAGCTGACGACTTTAAACTTAGCGCTCGTAGGGAGGCAACCCATGCAATTTTTATATATATTGTGATTTGGTGTGATTTAATTTGGTGTGTTTAGTTTTTGCAGGTTAAGTCATTCCAGGATGGAAGAAGTTCTAGCTTGGAACGGATGAGACTACTAACAATTCAAGGTGTTCTAATGACATTCGTTGGGTAATTAAAGCACGAGTCTGATTGGCAGGTGAGTCTTCTGACTCTTTTATTTCACATCTGCCTGGTTTTGGAAGAAACACATATGCAAAGAAACGTAGAGCTAAGCAAATGGGTGTTTGTTACAAATGTGCACGCTGGAATTGCAATACTCGTTGTCGTTTTTTAGGAATGGTGTCTGATAATCGCGAAGACAAAATTAAATTCATTAGGGATGGCTTGAGTAAGGAGTTTTTAGATAATTTATCTTCGACTCTTGAGACGCATCCCAGTGGATATGTTCACATAGCCTTTTGCAAATTACATACACAATTTCAAAAAGAAATACAACTGTTAAGTCTTGGGAATCTGACTCAAAAAGACCTTATTTGCCAATTTATAAGAAAATTGGATGGGAAGCTTGTCCCTGACGCATAGACTTCAATCAAGTTGTAAATTCTTGTACATATTATATCTCTTTGTCTTTTCCTAATAATTGTGATTTGTTTTGTTGTTCTCTTTAATTTTCTCCGACAGGATCCAGACCTTTTTTACTATCACGATTTATTTTACTGTTTAACTAATAATTGTCATTTGGCAGGTACTAGTGCTATTATTTTACTCACCCTTTTTCAGGTGTTATAAATTCAACTCATCATTGCACTTTTGAAGACATCCACAGTAAAACATGGAAACCACTTCAAGAAGACGAGTTGAAAATATCTGTGTGTTTTGCGGTAGTAGTGTTGGTACTAAACCACAATACATAGAAGCAGCACATGAATTGGGTCGAGTCTTAGCTGCAAGGAATATGCACTTAGTATATGGCGGAGTCAATCTTGGACTTATGGGGATCGTTTCAAAGGCCGTACAGGAAGGAGGTAGTAACATTTTAGGAATCATCCCAAAACCCTTAGCAGAGGAAAATCTTATTGGATCATCAAACAGAGATGAACTGATCGTGCTAGGTATGTCTGAACGATTGGTAGAAATGATTAACCGTGCTGATGCTTTTATTGCTTTTCCAGGTGGCTTGGGCACATTGGAGGAAATTTTTGTAGTACTATCTTGGGCGAACCTGAACATACACCAGAAACCAATTGGGTTGTTTAACGTAGATGGATTTTATGATTTTCTTTGTGTGTTTCTTGATGATGCTCGGAGAAATGGGTTCGTGTCAAAACCTTTGAAAGAACTACTCTTTACTGCCAGGACTGCTCCGGATCTAATTGACCAACTCTTAGCCTATGAACCACAAGTTGATCCTATCATTTCAAAGATAAATTGGTCCGAGGACGATCGTGGTAAGAGACGTCGTGTTAATCTGGATCTTAACCTTTAACTTTTCGTGTAGAATTTCAGCTAACCAGGTATTATCTTCTAAACTCTTCTTCTACTGTTTAAGACATTGGGGACAATGTCTCATTTAGGTTTGGGGGAGGGAATTAGTTGATTAGTATCTTCTTTTTAGTTGTGTGTTGTTATTATTTTTTAGTCCAAAATTTTCGAAAAATACAAAAAAAATGAAATTTTTTCAAAAATTACAAAAAATATTTTGTGTTTTTATTTTGACTAAAAAGGTGAAATTGGTAAGAGATAGCTGAATAAGGAGTTTCCACTCCTGAAACGTATCTCAAACCTATTTCGAAACAAGTTAATTTTTGTTTATTTCATTTTAAATTATTTAATTTGTGAATTCTCCATAAAACTGACTAAATGGATCTTCATATACTCAGTTAGCAGATATTATCAACATGCAATGTAACATACGGACATGAGCTATAATTGAAAAGTTTGTAATATTCAGTGCTCTAGTTTAATTGGAAGAAGCATCTCAGAAAGTGATAGAGTAAAAAAAACAAAAAACAAAATCTGAGATCCGAGTTATTAAGTATGTAAGGGTGTTTTAACACCTAGTGCCCTAAAGTCAACTGGTTTGGGAGTCACTGGCCCAAAGCTCGCTACATGGATCGAGGATGTTCGAAAATATATATATCTGAAGTCTGAGTAATTAAGTCCGTAGGGGTGTCTTAACACCTGGTGCCCTAAAGCCAACTGGTTTGGGAGCCACTGACCAACACTCGCTATATAGATGTGAAATATATTGTATATAAATAAATAAATAAATCAGAAAATTCAGAAAAATATTCCATTGCTGCAAAAAGATATGAATTCTGATAAAACTTTAGGACAAAAATATTACTCTCTTATCAACTACACTTGTGACTGTTGTGGGCAAAAATGAGTTGATTAATATTTTGTCGACTGTGTATATGAAGAATGGTAAAAATAATCGGAGAATTTACTTATTCGGTAATTTAGAATGAAACAAAACAACTATTGACTTGAAGTAGAAGTTTCACCTGATTAGTCACTAACTTCTTTATTCTCTTTTCTCTTGTCTTTTTGCTTTTGTGTGCATTAGTTTTATTATCTTTTTACTTTTGTAAAACTTTTGTGGGTATCGTTGCTGTAAGCCCTCACGAGACTATAACTCGTCCACTAGGGACACCTAGGGGTTTAAAGGTTTGTTGCATATGCTAAATGCAACCGTGATCCCTACGAAAGTGGCTTAGTTTAATTTTATTTTTATTTTGTTTTTTTTGCTCGAGGACTAGCAAAATGTTAGGTTTGGGGGTGTGATGAGCGGAAAATATATCAATATTTACCGCCCCTTTAACTTAATATTTTGTTTAGTTTCTCGGGTTTGATGAACGTTTTGATGTGTTTTAGTTTATTTTACAGATAAAATAATATCGGGTCTCAATTAAATCATTTAGGACGAAATATAGGTCAAATAAGGACAATTATTGGACTTGATATTTTAATTTTGGAGATTGGAAACTTGAAAGGGAGTTTTAACGAAGTGCAGTTTTGGAAATTCCAGTTTTGTGCATCTGTCGTATTTTGGGCATAACTTTTTACTCCGATATCGGATTGAGCTGATTCAAGTTCCAGATTAAAGAAGACTCAAAGATCTACGGCTTGGAAAGACAAAATAATTTCTAATTCTGAAGATTTCATAGCCGAAATTGATGAACCATCTAGAAGTTTGTTGTGTGTAATTATTAAAGTCACTTTCAATCATTTTCAAAGCAAAAAATAAATATTAAATAATAAAAATTATCAAATCATCACCAAACATGATAAGAGATTAGTGGAGTAATTAATAATGGATTTGGTGGAGCAATTAGTGGAGCAATTAATAATTGATTTGGTGGATGATTTGATGGAGGCAAAATTTTGCCTATAAATACCAAGCCATTTCATTTGTAAAATTCATACTTTTTTCTTTGAAATTCCTAATGAATAAATAAGAAGATTGTATCTTGTTTGTTTATTTACAGCTTCCAGTAATTAATTTCCGCTTTCGCACTTTCTTTTCTTTACTTTTCAGTTTTTACTTTCCGCAATTTACTTTTACGCACAAACCTTTTCTTTCTTTACTTTTGCAGTTTTTATTTTTCAAGCAATGAGGAGGTAACTCCCTCTTGCTGGGGTAAAAGGTAAAACTTTTGTTATTGCTATCTAGATTAATCTCCCTTAAATATAAAATATAAACTATTTAAAACCTGACTTAATGAGGATACCGCTATATTGGCCGGTTGGAAATTAATTATAAATTGGTTTTAACCTGACTAAGTATGGATACCGCCTGGTTGGTCGATTAGTAATTAATTATTAATTTGACTTAATCAGGATACCGCCTATATGGATGGTTGGTAATTATCACGCAAAGTTAATATATTATATTAAGGGAGATATCTAAAATAGTAGTAATAAAAGTTGATCCTCTAACCCCAGCATTTTCTTTTATTGTACTTTTACTTTATTTACTTTTCAACAATTTACTTTTCAGTATTTAATTTTTAGTATTTTACTTTATGTCTTTTATTTTTTACTACTTGTAAATATGTGTCGTAACTAAGCCAATTATTTGGGGTTGTGATGAAATCCAATATCACCGGTTTATAAGGGGTTAAATTATAGTTTGGGTAATATAAAGGTTTATTTATTGAGTCTTAATCTTAATATTTTTTATTAACTGGCCATTAATAAAATTGAACTGGTAAACTTAAAATGAACTAGACATAGAGATTTTAAGTTTAAGACCTTAGACTCAATAGCCCACGATCTTCCTTGAGGATAGATAACCCTTTAATAGATTTCCTTACAGGATAGGAATATACCTGTCGGGCGGGGGTAGCCATAATTGGAACTTAATCTTAATGAATCCAGGTAATTTGGTTGACATAGATATATGGTTCAATTGGGTTATACTGGATATTTGTAGTTGACAATCGGAAGACGCTTTTACATAATTTAGTGTTCCAGGTTAATAAATCAATATTTTACCCAACTATAAGATAACCATTTCATCTTTAAAATGATATTGCAAAGAAATCACAACCCTAGATAGTTTTTAATATTGAATTTTCTTAAGCCTAATTTCGAACAACTTTATTTACTTATTTTTAAATTTAGAATCGTCACCTTTTCAAATCAATCAAACAACCTGTTAGATACTAGTAATCATTTGACCTCATAAAATTAATAGATTAGATATTAAGTCCACGTGGGATCGATACTTTTTATACTACTTGAACTATACTTGCGCTTGCGTTATACGCGTGTGTAAGCACCGGTCACCTCTTAATATGTGAGTCTGAAGAGAGAACTCTACAAGAGACAAGCGAACGATATTCTGCTGAAGTGTTTGAGAAAAGAAGAAGCTCAGAAGGTAATGGAAGAAGTACATGCCGAAGTATTGGACCGCACATGAATGGGTTGAATTTGTCTCGCAAGATAGTAAGACAAGGTTTTTACTGGTCGACCATGGAAGCTGACTGCGCGAAGCTGGTAAAGCATTGTCACAATTGTCAAGTGCACGGTAACTGAAACCATTTGCCGCACACAAAGTTGCATGGGCTGTCAGAGCCGTGGCCTTTCTCAGCATGGGGAATTGACACGATCGGGGAAATTCGACCGCACGCATCGAATGGACATCGCTTCATAGTAGTGGCAGTATACTATTTTTCAAAATGGGTGGAAGCCGAGTCATTCTGTAATGTTACAGCAAAGCAGATGGTAAAGTTCATAGCCCGGAATCTCATATGTCGATATGGAATGCCGCATCACTTGTTCACAGACAATAGAGTCCAGTTTCAAGGAGAAACAAAGGCGATGCTACAGAAGTACGAGATAGGACATCACAAGTCATCGCCTTACAGATCGCAGACAAATGGGGCAGTCGAGGCAGCCAATAAGACAATAAAGACGATATTAGCCAAAATGACAGAGAACTACAAGGATTGGGCCGATAAGCTACCGTACGCCCTGTGGGGGTACAGAACTTCTGTGAGAACGGCAACATGAGCCACGCCTTATTCTTTGGTCTATAAAATGGAAGCAACACTGCCGGTAGAAGTTGAGATACAGTCCATGCGGGTATTAGCAGAGGCATAACTACATGAACAAGAGTGGGCCTCGCAGAGATTTGAACAGTTGGCATTACTAGATGAGAAGAGGATGAAGTCCTTACATCATATGCAATTATACCAGAAGAGGTTGGCTCGAGCATTCAACAAGAAGGTGCGCCCTACCAAGATCAGAAAGGGTGATCTGGTACTTAAGCAGTCGAAGCCGTCGACGACAGACCCGTGAGGAAAGTTCAAACCCAACTGGGAAGGACCCTATATAGTCCATAAAGTAATGGGAAATGGGGCAGTGAGACTGTCAGATTTGGAAGGGAACGAGTTCATCGAGCTGATCGACGTGGATAGATTGAAGCAGTATTTTGCCTGAGGAATAGAAGACCGAGCAGTCACCAAGGGAATTGGCGGAAAACCTAACCCAACGGAATAGGAAATTCATGCATGCATACATGTAACGTACTTACATTCTTTTTGTGTTTTTTGTTTTGTTTTGTTTTGTGTTCACAGGTTTCAAAGAAAAAAGAGAAAGCGGCAAAGGCAAGCCAACCAGAAGCAGCAACAGTACAGTGTCAGCAATTTCAGGAATGAATCACGGGGTTGAGGCCCACATCAGTTTCAGGAATGAATCATTATCAGTTTCGGGAAAGAATCCCAGGGTTGAGGCCCACATCAGTTTCAGGAACGAATCAGTATCAGTTTCAGGAAAGAATCCCAGGGTTGAGGCCTACATCGGTATCAGTTTCGAGAAAGAATCCCAGGGTTGAGGCCCACATCGGTATCAGTTTCGGGAAGGAATCCCAGGGGGCGAAGCCCACATTATCAGTGGTTGAAAGGAATAATTCCAGTGGAGTAAAAAAAAAAGAAGTCTTTGATGGTTAGGCATATGTCCGGTGATGACATTGTTTACTGTAGGGAGAAACCTTAGAAACGATAAGTGCGAGATGTGCTCTCATCCGGTATTCTGAGTGTATTGATCTCGGCTAGACTCGCGGGCACTCGATTACAGGATCTTAGCAGTGGAAGCCTGAGTAGTCGGCAAAATGACTAGTTGAAGAGATGGCGGATTAGTGAATGACCGTTTTCCAAGATGTCCATCCTGGTTTATTTATGTTACGATATGTGATATGGTTGGAAACGAAGAAAAAGTCTCTGAGAAGAAAAAGAAAAAAATAGACCACCTATAACCGATAAGCGTGAAGCTACCCATGGGCGAGTATTAGGACCACCATGAGGAGAAATGCTACCTTAAAGGGTGGGTGTGTCGAAAGAAAGAAAAGAGAAAAAAAAAAAGTTCAAAATGAAAAGAAAGAAAAGAAAGAGACGAAAGAAAAGAAGAATAAGACCATATCATGTTGAGTACGAGGAAGTAATCACAGAGTATGATCAAGACATCTAGGTTGGTTAGACCCACTGATCCAATTCTCCGAGACAAGATCATCGAATTGGCTTACTTAAGGACTAAGCTGCGAAAGAATCTTGGCACACACAAACTGGGAGTCTAGTTCAGATCACTCGCTCAGACGATCGGATTTGAGCGTATCAAGTACTTTGAAGGTTCTCTGATTTTGACACGAAGCATCCTTTGAGGACGAAAATATATTTAGCTATCGGGATTATCTCGTGAGAAGTAGTATTTATGAAAGAAGCAAAAGAACATAAAGATGGATCAAGTCTGGGGGCGACCAACCCACCCTTTTCTCATACAGCACGGTTCGGGGATGAACCACCATCAGTATCAGTTTTGGGGATGAGTCCCCGGGTTGAGGCCCACACATCAGTAGCAGTTTTGGGGATGAGTCCCAGGGTTGAGGCCCACATCATCAGAAGTTTGGGGTTTAGCACATCGGGTATGACACTCCGGGTATGGAGACACAACCGCGACACCTCAGGTATGAGGTTTAGCACGCCGGGTATGGCATTCCGGGTATGAAGACACAACCGCGACACCTCGGGTATGAGGTTTATCATGCCGCGTATGGCACAACCAGATCAACTCAATTCAAAGCAACATGCAAGTCAAGCGGTAGCTGGCGAGTCAGGTAAGTAAAAATGTATTGCATAACTTTGATAGGATTTTCATTGTCACACACTGCACAAGTCCCATCAAAGTGGAGGCGACTGTAGGCACTGTATTTTTGCATATAAGTCTCGATGATGAGCCTTGTACGGAGGCATTACTCTTTAAGTTGTAGAAGTCGCGGGAAACGGACGTCGAAAGGGAAAAGTCAGAAATCAATACCCTGTTGGATTTAATTCGTTTGATTAGCTTCGGGTTTGCTCATTAGACCCCTGTTTTAAAACTTATCCTTGGCTCAAAACCCCTCCAAGCCACACACCAAGCCCACACATCACTAAGCTACATACCATGCCAACCAAGAGAACCCAAACACATGCCCAAACCCCATAATTCACGCCCAAAGCCTTCCAAAATAACAAATCCACACATTAAACACATGTTGAAATCTAATTAAATCACATTCCTAAATTATAAAATCAAATCAAATTCCATAAATTATATTCCTAATTAAATTAAATCCATTTCCTAAACTAAAACATTTACCTTCCTAAAATAAAGAGATCTTTTCTTTATGATACACAAATTAAATATCCCCCCATAATTACACAATATTCTTTCCATATTCGCATAAGGTAAACCCCAACCCTTGCCTATAAAAATAAGCCTATAAAAATAAGCCTAAACCAACACATTCAGGGCTAAGCATTCACACCCAAGCTCTCATAAGTTCCCCTAATTGCCGCACAAAAACCACCGAAAATACTCTTGAAACCAAACCCCAAAATACCCGCACACAGCCCCCATCCACTGCAACCGAATTGCACCTTAAAATAGCCCTCACGTTCACTGCAAATCATAGCCCAACCAGCCCTATCATTCACCGCAAAACAGTCACCAGAAACAACCCCAAAACCGCAAATAACAGCCCCTGAACTGCACTCCAAACCGCATCAAACAACCCCCATAAATAGTCTCTAAAACCGTAAATTACAGCCCTTGAACGACACTACATCATCACCGAAAATACCCCTGAAATCTACCCCTAATTACCGCAAATCTATCCAGAAAACTGCACTTAATTACTGCAAAAATAGTGACAAAAAACAGCAGCTAAACAGCATTAAAACAGTGAGCAAACAGCAGCCCAAAACAGTGAGGCAACGAAGGAAAACAACGAACCAGTAAATCAGAAAAGTTGCGGAGCATTAACTATTCCGACAACCGCGTAGCGCACTTCCAAGAGACGACTTAAGATGTTAGACCTGAGGGCACCCTTTTTATTTATTCTCCTTTATTTTTTATTTATCTCCGCATGAGTATTGTTGATTGGTGTATGCTATGACCATGGGATGAATGAAATATGTGTTATCTCTCGTGGTATATCGGATGGAAACTCAGACGTAAATTTCGTAGCCGAATCTGAATGGACGGTAGTGCGGTTTGTACTTGGGAACAACTCCATGTACCACTTGAGAGAGACACATATTTTGTTTCATCCAATCTAATGTTTATGCATGATTTAGTCGTTTAGTACGTTTAGTATGTTATTTATTTTTCTAAGCATGATTTAGTCGTTTAGTATGTTATTTATTTTTCTAAGCATGATTTAGTCGTTTAGTATGTTATTTATTTTTATGCATGATTTAGTTGGTTATTTCCAAGCATGATTAGTTATTTCTTTCGCATTAGGAATTTAATTTATGTTTATGTTTAGGTTGTTATTTATTTTTCGCTTTAATAATTCAATATGTTCATGAGATTATGTGCTTGCCGTTATTTCGACTTACTTTTATGCATGCAAACTTAGATATAGGTTATATGCAAACTTAAATGTAGGTTATTGTTGCGTAGACTTGGTTAGATTATTGCACAAATTCATTCATTATAAGTGGCATAAGTAAGGGATCATTCTGAACCCAACGGTTTGAGGTATTCCCTTGCGATGGGTGAGTGCGGCCTTAAATCATTTTCCCAGTTCACACTAGGTGGCGACTCCATTTTATTTCTCCGGTTTAGTTCCCCCGGGGCTACTCCGTACTCCCAACCAGACCGCGAGCCTGGAACAGCGTCGCCGATTTATGTGTCCTACATTATGGAATCAGAATAGAGAAAGAAAATTATGGAATCATGTAGCTTACTTCTAATGTCACCATTGGTCACATGGTTATTTTAGTAATATTTTTTTAAATACATATAATACATGTCATGTTGAAAGTTACATCATATTATATATGTTTCCAAGGACGAAAAAATTAAAATTTCTACAAAAATTATCCGTACAACACATTTTTAATTTTTTAATAAAATAATAGAAATTCATTTATTAACAAGAAAATGATACAAATAATAATACACAGAAGTCCAACATAGACTTACACATCAGAGTATTTGAAATCCATTATAGAATATGACTAGTAAGAAATCATTAAAGCATACTTATGAACGATGAGCAAAATAGTATAGCTGTTATGAGTATCGCCACTTGATGTGCACAAAATATTAGTAATATGCCCTAAATCTAATCAGATTATGACCAATTATTATCACATTTTATTATATAAATATTTAGACTATGTATCCATGGAAGATACTTATATGATGAAACCATTAGAGTGATTTACATATGAACCAAATAGAACTTTGGTTTATGAAATCTTATCACTCCTAAATATTCTTAGTCGTACGATTATCAATAATAAGGACATTGATAATCTGAATAGACTAACATGATGGTTATTAATGGCCATTTAAAATAGGGTAGCCATTTTCATAGGCCACTAGCAATATCAGATTGCTTGAAGTACATATGAGTGCTTATGTGAACAATAAATCCATCGAACTGACCTAAAAGAGTTTCCATATCGAAGTGTTTATCCTAATTATCTATGGAAAACTCTTGGTAGTGATGTATATTCTTGCATTTGAATCATATAACTTTAACATCGACCTGAGTCAACCCTTAAAAATTGCCAATAGGAAAGTGATTGGGTTACATGTGAAGTATATGAATATTGTGAGAGACATAATAAAGGATCCACCCTACTAGATAATATATATTATGAGATATAAACTATGCATCGTTAACATAATGATAATGCAAACCTATGTCGTAGTGGTGAATTCCAACAAAAAAAAGATTGGTTTTAAGAATTCTCATATTGCAATATTTTCGTGATTATGTTCAACATTTAGACCTTTGACTATTATGATTGACACGTTATATTCAAGTCATTTGGTGGGATATAGTAGAGGCGAGAGATTGAATCATATGGGAAATCAATTACGGATAGGTTCTTACTTTCATTTTCATTTGAGGGTTATGACATACTACTAGGTGTCACTCGTGATCTATGGAGAAAAATATCTATATGATATATGATTCATTAGAGGATAAATTTATACTATAATTTATCACGCCTATCTCCATTGCCAACTTGAGAATGAACCTAATGGGTCACACACTATAAATATGTGAGTTTACAATTATATTGTGTTATGAAAATAATGTAAACATGTTGTGAAATGTTTTAGAATCATTTCAAGATTTATTGGCCGTAAGAAACATAGATATTCGAATTTAAAATCATTTCCTAAAATCGATAAACTAGTTTGGTCAAAATGACTTATTGTTTGTCGATTTTGTCAAATCGGTTTAGCCAAAAATCAATAAACAGTTTTCAACATTATTGCCAAATTAGTTTAGGCAAAAATGAAGCTGGTTACATATTTTGTGACACACCGACTAACCGTTTGGTTAAAAATCAATTTTGGAAAAAGTGAAACTGGTTATAAGATTTTATGGCAAATTGACTACCCGTTTTGTCAGACCAGTGAGCCGATTTAGTGTTAGAACGATTTTTGTAATTTGGAATTAAATTCTTTTGATTTCAAGATTTTTCAAGGATTGTAGGAAGCTAATTTGGCACTAATATGCCAATATTACATTCTCAAAATGAGCCTTGAACATATATGAAATTGATTGATTACCAAAAAAAGCTAACCTTAGTTTTGTATACATACTTTGTGTGTTGTTTTTTAGCACTCATATATACCCACAAATTTCTCTAAAAATTCTCTCTTGTTATTATTTTAGTTAAGAGCTCCAAGGTTCCATACTTGTGTATGAGATACCTATACTCTGTTAGAAAGTAAAATCAAGAAACCTAAATCCCTAGAACTATTATCTTTGAACTAGTATCCATGAAGATAAATAGTATTACACAAAGTAGATTTATTGGAGTTGGTGTTTGGAGTTGGTGTTTGGAGCGTCAATCCGAATAATGTATTGTATATTATATTTTATTATTTATTAATAAAATAACTACATTTTCATTTCAACTATGTTAATGGTAATTTATGTCATAATACATATAAGTTTGTAATATAATATGTCGAGAATGACATCGACCTTAGAATAGTCATGTAGTAATATTGGAGACTGGATGATCCGATATTGAGATAATATTACTATTATAAACTATTCTTAAAGTAAGTATTCCCAGTCGTTGATTTCAGAATACGGTCGAATTCCTATAATCTAAAAGACTAGCATGTGTCATATATTGGAATTGGAGTTCTAATGGTTTAAACCGATGTACCATGAGCAATGGAAGCTCTTATAGACATGTTGGTATTTGTTGGAGCAAATACTGAATGGCTCATAAGTGGTTTCTAATAGTTGGAAGTACACATCACTGTCAATATGAATCTCTTCGAGTTGAGTAACATATGTGATCCTTTGATTATAAGATAACATTGATTTTATGTGTGATCCTCCACACTTTGATGCCATGTATGTCAGGGACCTTTCATGGTATGGCCGCTAGATGTTCGTTGAGTATGAACCGATGCACTCGTTAATCAAGTGCATATCAACATAGGATCCGTTAGACCGTATGAGTACTATAAGGGGTTTAGGTATCAATGTGAGTAAGTCACGATTCTTAAGACTTTGGCCGACGTCGATCAATTAGGGTGGATCACATATATCTGAAATGGTGTTATGATTAGTTGTAAAAAATCACAGACATATTGACAATATGAGATGTGCGCCTCGAAAACTTGACGATATAATCTATATTTCCTAAGCACAACTCAGATAGCTTACAACGGAAGGATTGTTAAAAATATGTGATGACCTCTATTTGTATAGTTCAGAAAGGTCGTTCGTGTTTTTCGCGAATTCAGAGGTGGCCAAATTGCGTACATATAAGCTAAGCTTATATGACGGACGTGTTTGGACTTAAAAAGTCTCACAATATGAAGTGTACTCGTTGAGCACTTGGGTAGCCGATAATGTTTGATAATAAATAATATTTGATATTATAATTATCGATTAAAATAATTAAGTGTTATTGAATAACGTTAATTATTTACTTTGACCCAATTGGATTAATTGGATTAATCCAAAATCACACAAGGATTTTGTTATAATTTCATAAATATCTCTATCATTGGAGGATATTTTGGTAATTACAAAATATATAATAATAGATGTATTTGGCTTGATTTAATTGGATTAATCAAAATGATAGACAATGAACTAATCAATTAGTTAAACTTTATCTAGATTTAATTGGATTAAATAAAAGTGGTAGACAAAGTGATTAGTCACACCTAATTATGCATATTTGGACAAATTGGATTAAGCCCACCTAAAAGTTGATTAAAACTTTTTATTAAATTAAAAATTACATAAGCTTCACTATAAAAGGTAAGCTTGAACAAGTTTTTAAGCAAATAAATATTAAGACAAAACATAAGAAAAATTAGCCTAAAGAAGTATTTAGAGAAACTTCGGAAGTTCTTTACATTTTTCAAAAATGAGAAGAAGATTATATATTTGGTTCTAGGGTTGGGCAAAAAAACCGACCGAACCGAACCAAACCGCAAACCGAACCAAACCGGACCGAATTTACGGTTTTTTTCCTAACGATTCGGTTTGCGGTTCGGATTGGCCCACCCCAAACGGTTTACGGTTCGGTTCAGGACCTAATCCGAACCGCACCTGTTAAACCGAACCGAACCGTTATAATTAAAAAAATATAAATTTTTATAAAAAATTTGTATTTTTTTTAAATTTTATTCTATGTTTTCTTTTTATTAGTATGTTAATACTTTTATTCTTAAATTTTTGTTAATATATTTATTTGTTAATACTTTTATTCTTCAATTTATTTGTTTTATGGTAGCATCATTATTCTTGAAAGTAAGATGTTGGATTTGTCTCTTAATTAGAATGATGGTAACATCATTATTCGGGGTAATTTTTTAAAAATACAAGAATTAATTGTGCCTCATTTTTCAATCCTTTATGGAGTGCATATGTTCCATGAAGTCACAGCTTACACCCTAACACTTCATACCGTTTGTTGGATAGACTAGTTTTTTTTTTTTTTTTTTTCACTTAAGTGGATGAAATTTTATTTTAAATATAATAATCCGTAAACCGAACCGAACCAATCTGTAAACCGCTGGTTTAAAAAATTTTCAATCCGAACCAAACCGTTATTTAATGGTTTGGTTTGAGAGGTAAAAAATCTGAACCGTAAAATATGGTTTGGTTCGGTTTTTAGCAAAAACCGAACCAAACCGAACCGCGCCCACCCCTATTTGGTTCAAGCTTAATAGGTAAGTTTGATATTCTCTAATAAGCTATATTTTGTATTTGATACATAATAATATAACTTGAAGTTGAAATTATGCTAATAAATTTGTGTATGAATGCTTGGAAGCATAAACACAATATGCTTGTAATTGGGTAAAAATGTTCATGTTTGACATGTAACATAAAATTAGAGTTTGGAAATCTAGATGATAGTTTGGAGTTATAGCTAGCATTCTAGAATCACTTGACCACATTTAAGTTATTTAAAATTGTTCATGAGTTACTTTATTGTGAGATTCTTATTTGGTTTGTTTTTTAGTTTCAAATTTTACGCATGTACTTATTTTGAATAAATTTATATTTTTGTAAAAATATGATTTTGTTCCATAACATGTATTGATGTTAAAAATTGAATTTTGAGTGTTTGAAAGTGTTTAGAGAAAGTTGAAAGCAATTAGGGTAAAAATCATATTTCCATCAGCTCTATGTTTCCATAGAATTGATGAAGGAAATAACTCATTTAAAAAGAAAAGTATGAACGGAGCGCTACCGTGGTGCTAGTGCTCGCGCACTATAGTGTGCACTATAGCACGTATAGTCGCACGTATAGTAGCGCGCACAACGAGTATGCCGGATTTTGTTTACTTCCGTTTTTTAGCTTCCGGACTCCGATTCGGCCTCGATTTTTTCCTATGCACTCGTAATGGAATATAGTATTCCAAAATTATTTAAAAATACACTGATGCTTGATATCTATGTGTTAAACCCACTTCCGCTATGCGGGACACCGATACAGTCCTAGAGGTTCCACAACTGTCCCAACAGATTCAATACTTGTGTGGATCACTATTAGAATGGATACATATGGATGCCTATTAAATATTCTAATAAAATATCATTTAAGTTCTTTACATTGAGAAGTCAAGTTTCCACAACTTGATTTGGTGGTAAAGCAAAAAGATATATCTTGTTCATAATCTTTATTTTAAGTGACTTTGTGATTTGTTTAATATTCATATAATCATGGCTAAGCGAAAAATATCATGTGGGTTTGAAAATATGTGATAGCGATACTCAAATTTTGAGTATTTTTTTGCTGCACATCGTTCTTTGATTCCTAACAGACAATACATCAGAGCTTTTATGAAAAAAAATCCTTTGTTCTTTTAAGAATCTCCACCTCCAAATTGGTTCTACCAGATGATGCCATAACAGATCTCTTGCAACAAATATACAGTATGTGGTTGTCCATATTTGAAATAAAAAATCTTCAAATCCACACAAAAAATTAGATTATTTCAACAAAAATACACAAATCCACATACAATCACAACCATCACAGATTTAGTTTGGGTGGAAACACAACCGTCACATTTCTATATCTAGATCTTGGTGGAAAAATAGCTACCATAGATCTAGATTTAGAAATGGGTGGAATAAAAGAAAAATAAAATGAAAAAGGGAGGTTTTAATTTCACCAGAGAGAGCAAAGATCTCTAAGGTAAAAGCAACGACTTGTTTTGTGGTTGAAGATAAGGATGAATGGATGAGAAAATACCAATATTTTTGGTACAACACATTATTCATACAAGATTGTAACTAAAGTTTTCATATTCCGTCCTTGGTTAGAACATGATTCTCTCTCTTCATATACAATTAATTGTGCTAATATTTAGTTATACTTCTCAAATGTTGCATAATATATTTGAATTTGAGAAGTATAATATATAATTTGATTACTTCCGAGAGGCGTGGCCGGATGGTACCATTGAGTTCGGATCTTATGGAAGTAAGAGAATAAAAAATTAATTTTTGAGAGATAAGAGGTTTCCAATAAGAACGTCTTTATTTTAATAAATTATGGATGTGCGAGAAAATAACTATATTAAGTCGGGCTAAAAAACACAAGACATTATATATACTTTATCGTATGCCTGTAAAATGTCGTTATTTTAATAAATTATGGACATACGAAAGTACATATACTATATTAAATCCGATTAAAAAGCACAAAACATTATATATATACTTTCTTACCGTTCAATAACTTATTAAAATGAGAGCATTCTTATTAAAACACACTTTTTTTTTTTTTTGATAACCAGGTATCCGGGCCAGCTTACTCGCACCTCAACTAATCTCCGGGACCTGTGTCCCGTGCCCTCAGAAGTTTCCAACACACATAAGGAAAATGACATTTTTCGGACACTCACTATATACACACACACATAAATATTTGATTAACTTGTTCAAGGGAAAATTTAATGTGTAGTATCATCATCTCACATGAAGCTGGGCCCCAACGCTCCAATGTTCGAACCAATTAAACAGTGCCACCTAAATCAAATCACAGCGCACAAACCTGAAAAAAAGTCCTAATTTTTGTTTTTAAAAAAAAAAAAAAAAAGACACGACACAAAGGACATTTTTCGATTTAAAATCATTTCCAACTCCTTAATCCCGATCTCTCATTCTCCCTAAACGCCGTCGTTATACTAATATTTGTCAAAGTTTATCTTCGATTCAATTAGTTTCTCCTCGAGGGTTTGCTGCGAGTGCAAATTGTGTAAATGACGTCAACATGACGCTGCTTTTGTTCAGTTTCCTGGTTCTTGCTTGATTAGGGTTTTGTTTCTGTTGCTAATATGGGGTTATTGTTGACTTAAGTTTGTGTAATTATCAGGGTTCCAGCGAGAAAGTCTGCTGTATGAAGAATTTAGGGTTTTTGGAGGTCAATTCGGTGAATAGATAATTAGGGTTTCTTTGTTGAAATTGCAAGAGTTGTTTGTTGGAATTTGCGTATTGGGAAGCGTATACGAGATTCAAATTTAGTTTTGTAGTTAAATTGGGGTTTTTGTTCAGCTAAATTTGGCTTCAAGCGTGAATCTCGGTGCATGAAAGCTAGGGCTTTTCTGGGTTTGGGGTGAGAAATGTTTTATTCTCAGTTTATTTTGGCCAAGAAAGGACCTTTAGGGACTATATGGATAGCGGCTCACTTGGAGAGGAAGCTCCGAAAGAACCAGGTGGCTGATACCGATATTGGCGTCTCTGTAGGTTAGTAGTGTTTGTTATTTACTATTAAATTTGAAAGTCTCACGCTCTTTGATTTATTTGTTGATTTTAATTGCTGAAGCAATTAAGCATTAAATGAATCTTCAAGTTCTTGAATATATGTTAATTTTTTTCATTGTTATATTGAGTGAATCTTGCCTCGATTATTTATGGTAAATTGTTGGATTTCCTCTATATTGGTTCAAACTTCTAAGCGACCAGATTTTCAGTTTTTGATATCAAAATTGTTCCATAAATTTTAATCAATGATATGCACCAATCACTATTAATGTGCAGATAGGCTTATCTATTTTTCCAGATTGGACCCTATAGACTGAAATTCGCAATTTCCTGCTGTAGCCTTCATTTTACCTTAGTCAACCCGTCGTTCTCATCCAATCAACAGTTCGCACTAGGTGGCATTAATTAAAGTTAATTTTGCTTCAGTCTGCCATTAGTTGGTGATTGTTTCATATGAGGATTGTCTTTAATTATTCGAGAAAATTTTAATTCTACTTGCGTTGCCCCTGTTTCTATTTGCAAACTCTTATCTTTGTTCATCTAACATAGAATGTATATGTTCTTTTGACTAGACTCTATCCTGTTTCCGGAGGTGCCTATTGCACTTCGATTGTCCAGCCATCTTCTTCTTGGTGTTGTGAGGATATATTCTCGAAAGGTGAATTACCTTTTTGATGATTGCAGCGAGGCTTTGCTTAAGGTAAAGCAAGCTTTTCGCTCCACTGCTGTTGATTTACCACCAGAAGAATCGACTGCACCATATCATTCAATCACCTTGCCGGAGACTTTTGATCTTGATGATTTTGAGCTGCCAGATAATGACATTTTTCAGGGGTTAGTTCCAAATGATCCATTTTAGTTTAGTTTTAGTTTTTATGTTTTCTATCGAATTAAAAGTTAGTCTGTTGAACTATAGTTATGAGGCACAAGTTTTCTAACTTAGTGCTTGACCATGAGATATTCTAAAACCATGGTTGAACCAATCAAAAGACATGCATAAAATAATCTAATACATTTGTGCCAGCTTACTTGTTTTCTGGATATTTGACAGATATATTGACTAATAACTGAATTGTTGACTCCCCACCTGTTCTGATTTATATCATAAGAGTGGCATATTGATGAATTGTACTTGTGGAAAATTCTTGTCAAGGTGAATCTGGGAATATTATTTCCTCTGCTTATTAACTTCTAATCCCTCCTGCAGCAACTATGTTGATCATCACGTCAGTACGAGGGAGCAAATCACGCTCCAAGATACCATAGATGGCATGGTTTACTCCACATCACAGTTTGGATTGGATGGTAAGGACTTGTGCCTGTCATTGTCTCTTTGATGGTTAATCATGTCCTAGACTTTTTATTTTTCATTTATTTTCTTGATTATTTTATGAATAATTTTCAGAACGGTTTGGTGATGGTGATGCTTCCCAAATTGGTTTGGACCTCGATGAGGTAATTATTATGTAGACTTTATTAAATCACGTTCTTACTTGAATTTAGCTATTTTAATTAGTCTGATTGATGTGGTTGAATTCACAATGGCAACAATACGATGATAAACAGCCATTTAAAGTTGTTTGCATGTGGTTCCTTGGACTCAACTTTTTTAGCATCCTTCTCTACTTTCTTGTGTTGATTGATGGACTAAATTTTGCATCAGAATTTTCTACGCAGAATGGTTATTGCATCTTTAGTTGATAAATTTTTCGTCAGTTGTGCTCCGTCTTCTTCTCCATGGTTTTTTTCCTTTTCTTTCTTTCTTTTTTTTTTTTTTTTAAATGAAGAATCCTGGTAGCTTTTTTCTTACAATAAAATGTTGCATGGAATATTTGGGTCAAAATTTTTCCATGTTGGCCATTATTTTAATTTTTTTCCCTGTGATTAATCACAAACAGGACCTGTTAGTAGACAAGGTTACAGCTACAAATGATGGAGTTTCAGAGTAAGCTTTTTATATCCATGGCATCAGTCTTTGACTCTATCAGTCGTCCTTTTGTTTGGATACCTGATTTTATGATTAATTTGTGCGAGTTATTTATATCTAGGCATTCTCATTTGTTATCATCATTGTTAATGTCTTTCGGTATATGCTTATCATTCTTGAGTTCTTTCATTGTATTTTATAGGGTTGTGTGTTGACTGTACTAAGCTGTCACTTATAACATCTAAATTCTACTAAATATTGGCAACTATTTAAGCATAAAAGCATTAAGCGCAATTTCAAAACTTTTTCTTGTGCTTTTCTTTGCATGTTTGATAAATTGGCTGTATCATTAGCAAGATAATGAGAGTTTGTATCAAGGAAGTTTCTATTGTCTTGTTTAGGCATACACAGAAACCCACTCATTATATGAAGGGAGAAAATATTTTTACTGTGAACTAATGCTGTATTGCTTTGAGCATGTACCTTTTGCAATTCCGGATTGTGTCGGGGATTGTTATTGTTTATGAGAAAGGTTGAGTCATTACACAAGCAAAGGATACTGAGATTTGGCATTTGTGTTTGACTTTAGGATTTGAGAAGAGTAATGGTCTAACTAACTATGCGAAGGACATGAATATTTTCGTGATACATAGGCTAGTACTTAATTGGCTGCAAGGGTGGATGTATGCTCTCAGCTCAACAATAACTAATAGGGACTAAGTTATATTAAAAAATGGTTAATTTAAAGGTTTAATATCTAAGAATGCATATTATTTTCTTATTATATCAACAAAATATTTCTGCCCTTGGTTGGCTGTCATTGTTGGTGGCTTAAGATGCTAGTTTATTCTAAATATTGAGAATGAATGTCCTGATGTATCTTATTGTCTAATTGCAGTGCTGATCCTCAGGGGTCTGTCAAACTAGTGACACCTTGGAAACAAGATAATGTAAGTGAGCATATGAATGAAACTTCAGAAGCCAGAACATTGAATGACAGTGCAAACCAGGTAGATATCAATGTTTTAAAATATGATGGCCATGTTATTCATTTTCATCAATTTCTTGCATGTGTAATTGTTGTTGGGATTTGGGAGTGTGTTATTGTGGTATCATCATTTTATCTTTACTTGTGAACAGCTTGAAAGACTTGGCCTGGATTCTGAACCCA
>SKCR01006223.1:0-25332 GCA_019454045.1 Zanthoxylum bungeanum
CACCATGATCTGTACAAATAGTGACGCTATGGGTCATAATTGTCCAAAAAGACGAAGCCCGATGAAGGTTGCAAGGCATTCTCTGTATTAGCATATGACAGGTTTGGATGATAACGGTTAGGCATAGGATTGCCTCAATAACTGTTGAAGTTTTGATTGTTCACATATTGGACTTGCTCAAAGTTCGGGTTTCCTTCCAATAATCGTATATTTATCGCCGCCGCTGATTCAATAGATGGATGTACTCATGGATTTGTTAGAGCTGCTACTTGAGTCGATATGGTGGAATTTGAGCTGTAAATGCCACGAGAGGGTCCACTTCATATATGCCATTGAAAATGTTTAATGGTCATTTCTTCTAACAAATTGTAGGCGTCCTCAGCTTATTTCTTGAATAGAGCTCCCTCATTTACTACATCAACCACATTCTTATTCGAACCATTTAGCCCATCATAGAACAATTGAATCCGGACCCAATCTGTATAATCGTGTTATGGGCATCTTCGGAGTAAATCCTAAAAGCGCTCTCATGCTTCATACAAAGTCTCAGTCTCCAGCTGCTTAAATATACTAATTTTTGCCCTCAGTTGAGTTAATTTAGCTGGTAGAAATAACCTCTCAAGAAATTTTGTGGCCATATTCTACCATGTCATGATACTCTTTGTCCGTATTGATTGAAGCCAATCTCACGCTTTATCTCATAAAGAGAATGAGAATAAGCGTAGTCTGATAGCCTTTTTACTCATGCCATTCATCTTTATGGTATCTGCGATCTCCAGGAACATCCTTAAGTGCAAGTTGGGATCCTCTACAGCTGAACCCCTAAACTGTTTTCTTTGTACCAAGTTGATCAATGCAGGTTTTAGCTCAAAATTGTTGGTGTTGATTGGTTGATGGGCAATCCCAGAATAGGTATCATCAATGACCAGCTTGAAGTGATCTCTGATTGCCACCTGACGTGGGTTGTTCTTTCTATTTTCAGCCGATATTGCTTCCTTTTCAATTTTTTTTTCTTTCCTTAGTCTTCTCGTTGTTCTTTCTATTTCAGGATCAAACAGGAGCAAGTCGAGACTTATGGATCTTCGCATTCACTGAAGCACCAAAAGACAAAAATTAATAAACAAAATAAAAAAAAAAACAAAAATAAAAACGAACAAAAATAAACTAAAAATAAAAATCTAAATCTAAATTAAAGCTAAGATTACTTGTTAATAGTATTAATGTGAATTAAACAACCAATCCCCGACAACGGCGCCAAAAACTTGTCGTGATATTTTATATCGTACCGTAAGTGTACGGTGTCAAGTTTTAGTATAAATGAGTTTAAAGTGTCGAACCCATATGGATTGCGTTAACTCACACTAAATACTACAATTGATAATCCTAACTTTATTTAGACGATAATTAACACAGATTTAATTAAATAAATAAAATATAAAAATATTTAGATAGGAGGAACTAATACGATAGAGATTCTAGAGTCTGATTTCACCTAGCTGTCTCATATGTACTTGTCATGCCAATTAATCCTTGTTTAGTCATATTGTTTATAAGTCAAGAATCCTCAAATATTCACTCCCTCTCCCGTGTAACAGTGAAAATATTATCAACTACAGATTTCGATATCCCTATAAAAATCTAGTAATTAATAACTCATTACGTCTTGTGACTATATGTTAACGACTTCAAAGGAACTATAAATTCTCTCGAATTCTATAAAATCCTAGGTTAAATTCTCTATATCTTATTCAAAATCCCCTCTCTCGAGTGATAGATTCTAAACATTCATCATCTTAATTTGTGGCCAGTAAACAAGAAGCATTAAACTCAAAAGAATATAAATAAACTGAATAAAACTTCATGACAAAATTAACAAACAATACAAAGGCTCAAGCATCGGTTACATCATTCTCCAGAATTAAGGAGTTAGTTCATGACTAAAGATAAAAGCAATAAAAACAAGGTCATGAATCTAATGGAAATCATTAGAGTTCTAAGAAAGAAACAAGAAGATAAAACCCGAATTGAATCTCTTCCTCTTCGGACGTCACCGTCTTCGTCTCTTCTTGTTACTCTTCAATCCTCCTCCTTGGATCTCTCTAAAAATATATGTTTTTATGTTTTGTGATGTGTATTAGCCTCCTCACTTGAGTTTGGACTAACTAATCTATTTATAACAAAGCCTTGGGGTCATTGAGCATCTAAAAACCCTAAAAATTATGTTTCTGGTGCACGCAGGGCGCCGCGACGTTGGTAAATTGGCGTCGCGATGCCAAACTCCTTGCTTTTTGTATGGCAATCTTTTGAACGCGCGTCGCGACGCGTGGCAATGGTGTGTCATGACGCGTGGCAGGTTCACTAGTTGTTTGATTTCCGCTTTTCTGCTCTTCCCGCGTGCTTCCGATGTGTCCTTATAGTCTTACAACACGTATAAATGCCCCAAAATCCATGTATTAATGCTTCCTACAAATAAAAGATAAAAGACTACAAAATACATTATTGATATGGAATTTAATAAAATAGTAAGCTACAAATGCATGAATAAGTGGGTATAAACCACACTTATCAGTAGCCTCATAGCCGGCTTAGGATTCATTGGAATAATTAAATTCCAATCATTTTAAGAGAGGATAATGGAGTTTGGATTGAATTAAGAGTACCTAGATGTGTTGGGATTATGTGTAATCCCATTTGTATTTGGATTAGTCCAAATACTCAGTTTCCTTGTTGGAAAATGACTAGTGCTAGAAATGTCTACTGAGGCACCGCATAACATGATCTGTACCATTGTGGGTATACAGATTCATGGTTATGGGACTTAATGATATTTGGGTCTCTAACCCAAATTTAACCCATACAGTTTGTCATATACTCTTTAAGTCAAAGAGTTCTTGGCATGGAAGGTATTGAATGAGTATATCGTCTGGGGTTTGATTAAAGCATGTGAGCGTACCTGGACGTTGATGTCGCTTGGAGCAGACGAGGTCACATCATATTTTTCAGAACCAAATAAAGATCCGGTATAATCCTCAGTCGTCCAGACCTGATGATGGTCCGGGATAGTCTTCGATTGGCCAGACTAGATGAAGACAAGAGTTAGTCTGACCCAACGAAGGTCACGGAGAATGTATCGTTGAATGGACCTAATGATGGTACATGATAACTTCCAGTCGACCAGACCTGCTGAGGGTCTGGGAAAGTCTTCAGTCGATTGGACCAAATGAAGGCCCATGAGATTATCCTACCGTCGGTGGTCGTGGGGAATGTTCCCATCGACTGGACCAGATGAAGGTCTAGGATAACCTCCATTCGACTAGACCTGAAGAAAGTCTAAAGAAGTCTTCTATGTCGTCTGGACCAGATGAAGGTTCGGGTCTTCAACCTGACTCAATGAGTGATGAGTGATACACTCACAAAGTGGATCTTTACTCCCAAGTATAAGAGTATCAAAGTAATAAAATAATCCAATAAGTTCGAGATTGATCCACAGAGAATAGATTTAGTCAAAATAAAATAGTAATTCGAGTGAAAATAAAAATATTGAATTGTTTGAAGTCATGGAAAATTTAAAATTGGACTGCAATAATAAAATAAAATAAAAATATTGGGGCTAGGGGATCCACTCTTGATATTTCAAATTTAGAGAAATCTTACTTTTTATAATATATAAATTGTCATTATTACCCAATTCATTTTTTTCATGAATTAATTATGCAAAAACATATAAAATCAACCATATATGTGGTGACAACTGTAACGATCGAAAACTTCAGCTACTGTTACATCGTGGGACGAGTGTTATATAATATACATTATGTTCGAGCACATATACATTCATGGAATGACTTTGGGGATAATCGGTGAATTCCTCAAAATTCTGATACGAAACTATATTATGTTCCACTCCGAACAGCCCATGGTATTTGGGTCGTAACTTTCTCATATAAACTCTTATTTTTATGATTTTATATCGTTGGAAAGCTGAGATCGAGACCTATAACTTCTACGTTGAATATTTTTCCTCATTCAGAGCAGAAAAAAGGCCAAAAACACAAGTCAAAAATCTGGGTGAATAGTATTACGGACCTATCTAGAAAAATCTCAAACTTTCTCAACTTTTCTACACTTTTCTTCATTAATCCAAATTTCAAACAAGCCCTAATATAAAAAGGGGGTTACTATTCAATATTTCACAAATTAGAAAATAAGAAGAAGAAGAAAGAAAATGTGGAGGAAGAGGAAAAGAGAAAGAAGAAGGAAGAAGAAGAAGAAAGATGAAAGAATGAGAAGAAGCAAATGAATGAAGCAAAAACCAAATCTCCAAGAGTTAAGAAGAAGATTGGCAACAATTGGGGGCTTAGAAGATAAAGGAAATCAAGAAGAGTAAGGTAAATGAACTTGATCCAAAACTTGATTTGTTGAATTTTGAAAACATAATGATAGAATTGAGATGTTGGCATGATAAAGATTGCATATTGATGATTGATAAGTAAAGAAAGTGATTGTTGAAGTTAAGAACCCAAATTTTTAAAGTTTTAAAGGGTTAGTTAAATCAAGGATATTGAGATTTAAAGAATTATTTGAAGTTGATAACTTGATGTATAATAAGTGAATTTGAAGTTCAATAAGTTGGTATGTGCAAAAATTTTATTTTGGAAGTGTTTGTGGTGCTTTTGGTGTTAGATGGACCTTGAAAATAAGCACAAAATTCTGGAAAACAGGCAGGCGTCACGACACGTAAGGACTTGCTTCGCGACGCGTGCTGGGGATTTTCACAGATGTTTCTGGTATCATGCGTGTCGCGACGCCGTTCTAATCGAAATTATCGATAATAGATCATCGCAGGAACCACAAGTTTCTTCAGCGAAGTGAAGAAAGCCTATCGGGACTCCAAAATAGTGAGTGGACACTTCTCTTTTCTTATTCATTCTTTATGAATTGAGACTTACTTTTTCAAGCACATAGGACGTTAGCCATATTTGATTTTAGATTCATATTAAACGTAATTTTTTATACAGTTTTGAAATCTATAGCATGATTTTTTTTTATGTTTTCGAGGCATGTGGGAAAAGCCCACCTCACTATGTAACTTGATACAGATACGAAATTGACGGATGACATGTGCACATGTAGAGGACAGGGGGGATGGCGATACATAACGTCCCCAGATCCTAGTTCAAGACTAGGGATGACAGATGCCCCGAGATCCTAGTTTCAGAGCATGGCGGGTAGCATAGATCCGCACCCCCAGTTCTAGTTTAGTGGCTTGGGGGCCGGCGATACGTAACGCCCCAAGACCACTAATTTCAGGGACATGAGTGGCATGCTTTGGGGACGGCGATACGTAATGCCCTAAATTTTAGTTAAGATAAGCTTTACAAAGAGATTTCAGATGAGATTTTTCAGAAAAGAATTCAGAGTTTTCAGACAAGAAAAAAGTTTTCATATAAAGCTATTTCTTGAATTTTGATTTTAAAACCCAACATTTCCATAATAGTGTTTCAGTTTTCATTTTAAATTGTCCAATCACTTAGATCGTTCAAACGATCTAACACCCCTACTCCCAGTGTTTTGTTTTGCAGATTCATGGAGGACGAGTTCGGGAGGTTGGATACTGATGGCAGTCATTATGGAGTTGGTCCACCAGGTCAAGTCAGGGATTAAGTCCAGTTTAGTCAGAGTCAGAGAATGTCTTGTAACATATATGTTATATAGTTATGGTCACATGTATATTGCATTATAGAAGTTATTGTCAGTGTTGAAATGTGTATTTAAACAGAGTACTTAGTATTAAGAGTATTATGCATACATGGTCGATGATTTGGGCTATGGTCCCATACATGAGTGTATATATATATTTGAGAAATGAATAGAAGTTATCAGAAGTCAGAGGCTTATGAGGATAATACAGTCTATCCCATGCTGGTAGCATCTCCCGAATTGGGGATGTTACAAAGATGATATCAGAGCATGGTCTAGGGAGTCAATGACTGCAGTGGGCAGAGTGCTGGGGTCTGGTATCTTCAGTATGTCCGGGATACCCGTATATGAGGCACTACCTCTCCAGTATCTGATCATCGAGTATGTCTTCAAGCTCCATAGACAGGTTAGTAAGCATTCCCAAGGCTACCTAAGTTGCTTCCCAATCAGTAACCCTAATTCTCACTCTAGTTACGAATCATTTTATGATTATTCAAGATTAAACTGAGCTACTAACCTAGGAAATACAAGTACTAAGGATAGTTACTTAATGGAGTGGAGCTTAAACAGCCAGAGACAGAGAAGTAAAGAGACATAAATAAATAGTAATGTTATAAAGATACCCACCCAAGAAAGTAGAAAGAGAAAGAGAAAGCTAGAAAGAAAAATAGAAAAGATACCTAGATGTTCAAGTAATCAGAGACAGTAAGTGGGAAAGATACAGAAGTAGATGATAAAGAGAAATCTATAAGAAAAGTAAAAGGACAAGGTACAAATGATCTAAGAAATCAGAGATAGTAAAAAGATAGAGGTACAGAAAAAGATGATCAAGAAAATGCCAGAACTTGTGGTAGTAAAGAGCATATAGCAAACCTGAACAAGAGTAAAATGTTGAGTAAACCTGAGTAAAATTTCTTCTTTTCTATTAAGATTAGCAAAGTTTCCCTCGAATAGTGAAAATATTCAGAAAAAGAAGAGAAGTAAAGATCAGGATTAGTTAATGGAGTTTCCAGTAAACCCAAACTATCATAAAAGGTATGGAAATTCTGGATACCCAAACTTAGAACCGTGAGCAAGTAAAATGAAAGACGTAAAGAGAAGTGATTAGTTACCCTAACCAAAGAAACAGATGTAGATAAGATCTGACTTACCAAAATCCTCGTCACCTAGTGATTTCAGAAAGGAAGTTGTCATGATGAAGTCTATCTCATACCTACCTTACATGAGTAATAGACTCTATCAGGACATAGAGTACCAAAACAAGATCACGATAACCATCGAGACGTAGAAGTTTGCCCTCATCCTTTTCCAGTTTAGATAAAGGTAACCGTAACAAAAGCCAACGAACGTCTACCCTAAAAATAGATTCATAAGACATGAGGAGATAAATCATCCAGAAAATGACCTAGAAAGCCTCAGAAGTTAGAAAGGAGAGAACTTAGTATAGTTCACATAATAGACCAACCATAGTAGAACTCATAGATCTGACCAATGCCAATAGATACCCACATGAGTTTAGAGAAGACAGACCCATGAGATTGGAGGTACTCAGAAGTTAACAAGATTACCAGCACGAACGAATAAAAATTAAATGGTATAGTCGTAATCGATAGTAAGAGCAAAGAGCAAAGACCTAGAAAATAACCAATGAGAGTGAACCATCACCAGTCATAATAGTACAACATAAAGCCAAGAGATAAGATAGGGAAATACAAAGCAGTAAGAAAGTCCAGTATCTATAGTAGCAGAGATAATAAAATTTAAAGACAACGATGCAGATGAACACCTCGACATAATTAAATAAGGTTATGAAAACCTTAAGACTTAGAGTAGTCGGTGCATACCCTAGTAGAATGAGTGATGACTTTTCTGTTCAATAACTCCGACCCTAGTAAGTGTGTAGACACCCAACTAGACCATCGTTGGACTTAAACAGTTAACAAAAACTTATACTTTCAGATGTCCAAAGAAATCGTGTATTCACCCCCAATTTAGAGCCCAACGAGAAGATGAATAAATAAAGAAGAGCATTGGACAAGATAAACAGATCATGTGACAGCCAAATCCACAAGCTCAACATGACCTAGATAAGAATCAAAAGATTGTAATATTTTGAACGAGACATAGTAGTTTGTAGTCACAATAAATTTAGCCAAGTACAGAAGGGATAACCTGATACATAGTAGGGCAGAAAGTTTTCAAGGAAGTAAAGGCTCAAAAGAGTAAGAGAGTAAAGTAAGCACCACATAGTAACACAAGAGTAAAGTATCCAACTTATAAAAAGTTTCCCACTATACCAGAAAAGAAAGGATTAGTAAGAATGTATTACCCAAGCTAAAGATACAGTAGCAGTAGTAATATCATAATTAGTTGTAAATATGGAGTTTCTAAGGGAGGGGTGACCTAAGATGATCAATAAATCGAGATAAGGAGGAAAGCCAAGTAACAGAGAAAACTTAGTAAGGAAGTATAACAGAGGAAGTATGGTAGGAGTTTTAGAGAGTATGAACCTTATGCAAATTTCCAGTAAAAGGTAGTATAACCAATAGCCAGGTTGTTGACAGATGAACCTAAGTTGGGAGTTAACATCGAATATGCAGATAAGAGAGTCCTAAGTTCATAGATAAGCGGCACGCACATCTGAAACACGGGTAACTAGTGAGAACACCACAACTAGAAAACTCTAGGACAAATCCCACCCTCCCAACCCTCGTCAGACGACAGCGACAAGATGAACCTCGAAGCTCTCCTTAAGACACTCATAGGAACAAGTAAATGCTTAATGGAAGAAGACCGAAACATAAAGTCTTTCAATATAGTACAATAGCATAATAGAAAATGAAAATAACTATATGCAAGAGAATTAGAAGAGAAGTTGTCTAGTTGGAACGATGAAGAGGTAGAGTATTAGAATACCAGAAACAAGAATACAGAAGAATAGCGTTAGACATGGTTAGAGACGTGTAAAGATAACATCCTTATGGTAAGGAAACATGGACATAGATTGCAGAAGCCCCAAGCATAGAATAAAGCAGAAAAGAAGATAGAAGACAAGAAAAATACTTGGAGATAGGACTATCCTAGTAAAACGACAATGGAAAAGATATTAAATAAGTTGTGATAAAGGTACACAAATACAAGAATAAACTTTACAAAGTTAAGATTAGTAGTAGTACGAGATAGTAGATTTTATTATTGTCGAAATAAGACTGGAATTCTATTTGACAGTAACAAAAGAAAGGTATTAAGCACAACTAATGGGTTCCTATGTTGTGTAATAAGAAAAGAATTGTGACAAAAAATGGATTTATTGAGGAACAATATGGAGATACCCAAATGAACTAAAGTGTGAATATAAGAATAACTTAATAAAGAAACTTTACGAATAAGAAGGTTAAGAAACAAGGTGGTACAAAGGAAGGACAATCAGATTTATCTTAGCAACGAATATAAAGATAAAGACAACATAATATAGAGGATGAAGCCCATGAGCAATTGGAAGTCAGCAATAAGAAATAAACAGTTAAGTAGTCAAACTAAAAGAATAAAACCTAGTTCAAACTGAGCAAGCAGAACTGGAAGCGTATTGGAACTAGGGTTTCTATTCACAATAAGGAGAATTTTTGTATATGATTGTTTCAAGTTATGATGGAAATAAAAAGAACCCTAACCTTAAGAGACAAAAATCACCCATTTAGCTTAAGAATGCATTGGATAAGAAGAGATTGATGATGCACTCAGAAAGACCATTAAGGGAGTTATAATAAATAAAGGAAGAGAAGAACTTGAGGTATACTTAAGACCAATGATAGAAAAAGGTTATTGGTTGTGGTACAAAGTATAATTGACCTATGATAGCTGCAAGAAGTCACATAAGCCAAGAAATATCTAAGAGTTGATAATAACCTAGCAAAAGAAAGAAAAGATGAAAATAAGCAATTCATGTAAAACAACCATAGATAGATCCATATTAGTATGAATGCAACTAAATCATTTGAGATTCTACAAGTTGGATATACTTTCGTGAAGACAAGTACAGAATAAATAGTTTTACAAGAAGTGTTAAGAGAAGTATTAAGCCTTTAAGGAAGAAAGAAATAAGTAAAAGATAATTATAGAGTGTCAGATAGAAAGAAGTAACCCCCAGATACCATTTTAAGAAAAAAAACAAGAGTTCAGACCTTAAGAAACAATGTTATATCGTGCTACGTTCCCAGAAGTTGTTGTACCAAGCTCAGTATTAGAAAGGATTCGATGACGAATCATATTTAAGGGGGGAGAATTTGTAACGACCGAAAATTTTAGCTACTGTTATATCGTGGGATGAGTGTTATATAATATAAATTCTATTCGAGCACATATACATTCATGGAATGACTTTGGGGATAATCGGTGAATTCCTCAAAATTCCGATACAAAACTGTATTATGTTCCACTTCGAACAGTCTATGATATTTGGGCCGTAACTTTCTCATACAAACTCTGATTTTTATGAATTTTATATCATTGGAAATCTAAGATCGAGACCTACAACTTCCAAGTTGAATATTTTCCCAAATTCAGACCAAAAATAGGCCAAAAATGCAAGTCAAAAATCTGGTTGAATAGTATTACTGACCTATCTAGAAAAATCTCAAACTTTCTCAAATTTTCTACACTTTTCTTCATTAATCCAAATTTCAAAAAAGCCCTACTATAAAAAGGGGGTTACTATTCAATATTTCACAAATTAGAAAATAAGGAGAATAAGAAGAAGAAGAAGAAAG
The DNA here is from genome assembly GCA_019454045.1 of Zanthoxylum bungeanum. NCBI lineage: Eukaryota > Viridiplantae > Streptophyta > Magnoliopsida > Sapindales > Rutaceae > Zanthoxylum > Zanthoxylum bungeanum. The sequence continues at coordinate 10,467 of SKCR01006223.1, forward strand.
AAAGAAAACGTGGAGGAAGAGGAAAATAGAAAGAAGAATGAAGAAGAAGAAAGATGAAAGAATAAGAAGAAGCAATTACCAAATCCCTAAGAGTTAAGAATAAGATTGGAAACAATTGGGGGCTTAGAAGATGCAGGAAATCAAGAAGAATAAGGTAAAGAAACTTGACCCAAAATTTGGTTTGTTGAATTTTGAAAACATAATGATAGAATTGAGATGTTGGCATGATAAGGATTGCATATTGATGATTGATAGGTAAATAAAGTGATTGTTGAAGTTAAAAACCTAAATTTTTAAAGTTTTAAAGGGTTAGTTAAATTAAGGATATTGAGATTTAAAGAATTATTTGAAGTTGATAACTTGATGTAGAATATGTGAATTTGAACTTCAATAAGTTGGTTTGTGCAAAAATTTTATTATGGAAATGTTTGTGGTGCTTTTGGTGTTAGATGGACCTTGAAAACAAGCATAGAATTCTGGAAAACAGGCCGATGTCACGACGCGCAAGGGCTTACATCGCGACGCGTGCTGGGGATTTTTACAGACGTTTCTGATATCGTGCGCATCGTGACGCACATGATTCTGCGTCACGACGCGAGGGCAAAATTTCCCCAAAATAAGTTTTAGTTCATCTCAGTTTCACCGAACATGTTAGAGGTTACCCTAAGAGTCTCGTAACAACTCCTCTGTATATATTACATCATGATATAAGTACGATACGCCTCACAGTGATAGCCCTTACTTGAATAAGCAAACTTAGCTTGATTCTGATCTATATATTCTTAGTCCATTTTCTAATCGAAATTATCGATAATAGATCATCGCAGGAACCACAAGTTTCTTCAGCGAAGTGAAGAAAGACTAGCGGAAATCCAAAACAGTGAGTATACACTTCCCTTTTCAAATTGATTCTTTTAATTTATTCATTCTTTATGAATTGAGACTTACTTCTTCAAGCACATAGGGTGTTATCCATACTTGATTTCAGATTCATGTTAAACGTAATGTTTTATACAGTTTTGAAATCTATAGCATGACTTTTTATGTTTTCGAGGCATGAGGGAAAAACCCACCTCAGTAGGTAACTTGATACAGACATGGAATTAACGGATGACATGTGCACATGTAGAGGACTGGGGGGACGGCGATACGTAACGCCCCCAGATCCTATTTCAGGACTAGGGATTACAGATGCCCCTAGATCCTAGTTTCAAAGCTTGGAGGGTATCATAGATCTGCACCCCCAGTTCTAGTTCAGTGGCTTGGGGGACGGCGATACGTAACGCCCCAAGACCACTAGTTTCAGGGACATGAGTGGCATGCTTTGGGGACGGCGATACGTAATGCCTTAAAGTCATGGATTTGCACTCCTTGCTCTAGTTAGGTGTATGGGGGGGACGACAATACGTAACGCCCTCATACGTCAGGTTTTCAAAGACAGAGACCGGTTTTCTGAAATAGTTTTCAGATACAGATTTCAGAAATAGTTTCAAATACAGATTTCAGAAAAGGTTTCTAGAAAGGAAATTTTTCAGACAACAACAGTTTTATAAGAAACTTTCAGTGAAGATAAGCTTTACAAAGAGATTTCAGATGAGATTTTTTAGAAAAGAATTCAAAGTTTTCAAACAAGAAAAAAGTTTTCATATAAAGCTATTTCTTAAATTTTGATTTTAGAACCCAACATTTCCATAATAGTGTTTCAGTTTTCATTTTAAATTGTCCACTCACTTAGATCGTTCAAACGATCTAACACCCCCTACTCCCAGTGTTTTGTTTTGCAGGTTCATGGAGGACGAGCTCGGGAGGTTGGATACTGATGGTAGTCACTAGGGAGTTGGTCCACCAGGTCAAGTCAGGGATTAAGTCCAGTTTAGTCAGAGTCAGAGAATGTCTTGTAACATATATGTTATATAGTTATGGTCATATGTATATTGCATTATAGAAGTTATTGTTAGTGTTGAAATGTGTATTTAAATAGAGTACTTAGTATTAAGAGTATTATGCATACATGGTCGATGAGTTGGGCTATGGTCCCATACATGATATATATATATATATATATATATATTATATATATATAATATATATATATATATATATATATATATATATGTGTGTGTGTGTGTGTGTGAGAAATGAATAGCAGTTATCAGAAGTCAGAGGCTTATGGAGATAGTACGGTCTATCTCATGCCTGTAGCATCTCCCAGATTGGGGATGTTACAACAACATTTGTTTATAACAAGTCTAGTTAGGTACTCAATTATGCCAAATATATAAAACCAACCATAAATGCGGTAAAAAAGTTTGTCAATAATTAGTCATGATTTAAATATTAGTCTTCAGATTATAATTCATATAAGTAAAATTAATTTATATTCTCATATTAAAAGTTTCATCGTTTACCCAAGCGAAATGAAATTAGATACTAATGATTTGAATAAAAACATGCATAATTTTATTACTGAAAGGAAAAAAAATTACAATAAAGCTTGAAAAAAATAAAACACACAAGAGCTACTTTCCACGAAATCTAAGAGAGAACATGTAAATTTTGCTGAAGATCTGAGGTGTTGAGCACCTCTATTTATATTAGAGGCCTCATCATCCTCCAACTTGTCAATCTTATTTCTTCTTCTTTTTTATAATAATATTTTTTTTTCCAAAGTTTTCATCCACCAAAAGGTGATGGCAACCTTTTTTTTAATTAATATATTATAATATATATATATATATATAATATATATATATATATATATATATATATATAAAATCTTGGTGAGACCTCCAATATAATATTATATATATAAAATCTTGGTGAGACCTCCAATATAATATATATATAATATTATATATACAAAGTCTTGGTGGGTCCTCCAAAATATATCTTATATAAATATATAACAATAATAATAATAATAAATAAATAAATACATGTGTGAGTAAATATATTATAAGCTCATTTTGTTGTCAATCTAAACATGTTGAATGTTTTCCAAGTCTGATTTAAATCTAGTTGTCACGCTCTTTTGGGTTTCTGGGTCTTATAATTCAGATTTCATATCCATTTTTCAATTGAGCATCCGAAACAGTATTTTATCTACACAATAAATAAAAATCACAAAAAAAAATATACAAAACATAAATATAATTATTATTTTACAAATGTATTATATTAAACGAATTAATGAAACTATAAGTGTAAAATGATTATTTTCTCTTTTTTAAATGTACACTTTTTAATATTCATCAATGGGGTATGTTCCCGTCGTCTGGACCAGATGAAGGTCTAGGATAATCTCCAGTCGACTGTACCTGAAGAAGGTCTATGGGAGTCTTCTATGTCATCTGGACCAGATGAAGGTCCAGGTCTTCAACCTGGCTCGACAAGAGTCATGTGAATGTACCCATTCAACTGGACCAGATGAAAGTCCAGGATTACCTCCAATCGACTAGACCTGAAGAAGGTCCATGGGAGTCTTCAACGTCGTCTGGACCGGATGAAAATATTCCCGTCGACTGGACCAGATGAAGGTCTAGGATAATCTCCAATCGATTGGACCTGAAGAAGGTCCAGGAGTCTTCAATATCATCTGGACTAGATGAACGTCCAGGTCTTCAACTTGACTCGACACGAGTCATGGGGAATTTTCCCGTCGATTGGACCAGATGAAGGTCCAAAATAATCTCCAACCGACTAGACCTGAAGAAGGTCTAGGGGAATCTTCCATGTCGTCTGGACCAGAAGAATGTTAAGGTCTTCAACTTGACTCGACATTAGTTATGGGGAATATTCCCGTCGACCGGACCAAATGAAGGTCCATGATAATCTCCAACCGACTAGACCTGAAGAAGGTTATGGGAGTCTTCTATTTGACCTACCGTACGACTAATGTCGACTGGACTCCTGGTGCCATAAAAGAGATGATGTTGGTAGATCCCACTGTGTCGATTTATATTTTCTTGTCGACTGGAATCACTATGTTGTATGATATTGCATGTGAGCCTGAAACCACTGTGTCGATTTGTATTGTCTCGTAGTTGCTCTTGCACTTTGGAGCATCTCGACGCCCAAGCTCCCGCGTCACGATGCGTAAAGCTGATACATACTAAAACTTCATTTTCTCCGTTCTAGAGTTTCCGGACTCCGTTTTGGTCCCCATTTTTTTCCTACGGACTCAAAAAGGAATGTAGTTTTACATAAAAATATTTTAAAATACACCCATACTAGATATTCATGGGTTAGACCCACTTCCGTTGTATGGGGTATCGATCTGACTCTAGGGGTTCCATATCTGCCTTAACATAATGGTATCAGTAGCAAGGCTTAACCACACAACACATGTTGCATATTTGATATATATTTGAATCTATTGCTTTGTATTTTAGTTTAATTATGCATAAGTCATATTGGATATATATTGGATGTTTTAAATTAAAATTTTGTCCTAATTATATTAATGACTTAATTGTCATAAATCTCTCATGAATAGGTGATTACTTTATTTTAAGTAATAATATTAGTAATATTGGAGCATTATTGGAAGGTATGTCTTGTCAATACGGAGATGAATGAGTTCTTATTACTTATATCAAAGACCGTCATTATTGTGAGGGTATAAATGCTCGGAACTTAGGTCGCTCCATCATTATTGTAAGGGTGTACATACGAAGCTCATTAGTGGACATTGATAAGTATTCACCTGGAATACGTCTTAATCTAGGACTGTCGATAGTGTGACGACACGAAATGGTTTATGACCAAACTAGGAGTCACATGAATGTGAATGACCTTGGAGGTCTACCTAATGAATTTATAAAAGCCAAGAACGTCGATAATGTGAGGCTTGAGTAAATGTCATGAGATCCACTTACTGCTATGAAATTTTGATAGTCAAATTTCTATTTTTCGATTAAGGGAGATTACAGAATTGCGTAAAGTAGTGGGGGCACTAATATATTTAAAATTCCATAATCAATTAGTGTTATTATTTTGAAATGAAAAATATTATGTTACTGTTTAAAATATTGTCTTGTAGATGGCTGCCGCAAATCTATTGATGAGACTTTTGGATTCTAGTAAACTAAAAGGAGCCGAGAACTATTTCAAATGGGTAATGAACATCCACATTGTCTGGGAGTTTGAAAAATTAACTTATGTAACTATCAATCCATTGCTTGTTGAAACCGATCATGACTCCACTCCTGAAGAGCGAGAAACTTTTGCAAAATTGAAAAATGATAAGCTGAAAGTGAAATCCTACATTTTAGGATTAATGGTTCCAGATTTGATGAGACAGTACATAGAGGAATCAAATGCTTGTAGCATTATGCGAACACTCAATGATTTGTTCGAGGTAAATCAAGAGATCGAAATATATCGAAGGTTTAAGGAATTGTTCCGTGCTATGCTCAAGGATGGAGGAGCTGTCAACATTCATGTTTACATATATTGATTAACGACCATTGACAGCGCAAGACTATGAGAACAACAAAATGAGGATGCAAACAGGAATAGAGAACAAGTCGTGTGAAAGACGGTTAACCGAATTTAGAATAACAACGAATTTTCAGGTATGAGAAGAGTATGAACATTAGTCAGAAAAGCATTAAGATCAGGTCGAGCAAGTGGAGCTAAAGAAGTATCGAGTATAAGCATTGTTAATAATGACAAAGATCATTTATGTAAATTTATTTATCCCGAAATGAGAAAATAGAGAGCCCAACTATAGAGAAACTAGTATTTCTAGAGAGAGTTAAATATATCGGCTAAAAAGAACTCGATTAAGTCAAATAAGATATTAAACATAACTAGAGGTCTAGAGAAAAAGGTTTTTTTGGGACAAGGAATGTTGAACATAGCTAGAGGTTTAGAAATGAGATTTCTTTGATACATATGGAGGCCTTATTTTGATATGTATAGAATAGTTGTTTTCGTATTAGAAGAAGTTATCTCGAGTTGAAACCTTATGAGCCTTTGAGACTAGAGAATTCAGAGAAGTTATATAGTAGTAGTATTAGGCCCTTGTAAGACCCGAAGGTTATTAGAAAAACTAAGGTATGAGTTTGAGACATTTGAGATTAAGAATTCGGTATAGCGTCGTAGTTGTGCTCGAAGTTAGGAGGAGTGTGATAAACCCTCGCAATTATTGGTAAGTAGCCATGAACTCTGGAACAATTTATCCAAGTATGACAAGAGGTACGATTCATGAAGTAGATATTAAGAAAAATAAAGAGTAACATATGCCTACTAGCCATATGATACATGATCAGTCGGGCAGAGATCTTCATTATTAAGTTAAATAGAATCCCAAATGATGCACAATAGTTATACCAGAGTAAGGGTTCACACTGAAAAATTAGTGTACAACCCTAATTATGACTTCCAAGTCATGGCATTCAAGGTTCATCATGATAATCACAATTTTTTGTGGTGTAATGACAGCACATGGAAGATCATCAGGAAGTGATATGATATAGTGGATGAGACAAAGGTTATGAGTAGATAGTTAGTTGAAAGTTTGTGGTTTAGAAATAGTCGTGAACCCTATGATGTGTGGTAATATACTTAATTGTTAGTGTTCCTAGAACATGCCAAGGATCTAATAAGCATGAAAATAAGTGATTAAGATCATTATAAGTTGCGGAAATACTTACAACGAACAGATTTGAGCTTTTAAAAATTTGAGAAGAGAACTCCAAGTTCCAAGAAAAGTGTTGATTCCAACTCTTGAAGATGTTTCCCTATCACCTTTGTTGACTTGCTTAAGTGCTAGCTTTTGATTTGAAGAACAAAATCCAAGTGAAGAAGAGAAAGAGACTCACGCCCAAGGGAGAGTGTGTGCTAGGGTTTCTTTTGTTCAACTTGTGTAAATGATGTGTAGAGATTTGCTTTTGGTAAAACCTTTTTACCCTTTTCACCAAAACTTGGTAGTTGGGTAAATGGTTTTACCAAAACCATTACAAGATGGTTGGGTGGTTGGTGGCTTGGCATAAATGCCAACTACCACCACCTACCACACATGTGAAGTGGGCCCCACTATTTGAATTCAAAATTCAAATATCTCTACGAACATTTGACGCGGCTCAGTTCCGTTTAATCCGATTAAATGAACTTTCGTCGCTAAATAATTAAATCTAATTTAATTAAATAACGATGCCTCGCAAATATATTACGAACGTCGATTACGAATTAATTCTAAATTAATTCATTCGTTCGTATTAAAGTCTGACTTTAATTTCGTAATGAAATCCAATTCATATTAATATATCCGATATATTAATTTTAGCCTATTCGAATAAATTAAATAGAAAAATCAAATTTAACTATTAAATTTATTTTACCGATTAATTCCAAATTAATCGTGTTCTCTCTCTACTGAACACATTTAATCCCAGATTAAATAAAGCCCAATTAATCCCAGATTAATTTTCTCTCTCTAAATTAATCCCAGATTAATTCTAATTTAAGTCAACTGTCATCGGTGAATCTTTGGGAAGCGACCCAAGAGATCTCTGGATATGTTGGCAGTAAATCCGGTTATCGGACTATCCGATAAAGTAAGTACCTCGTACCACGTGCTTACCGATTTACAAGACATAGTTGGCTTCTAGCAAAGCACCGTGCCTACCCAATTCTCCAGAAATATTCTTACTGGAATATATAATCTATGTCAGGCGTAGTATACGTCGTATTGCGTATAGCGATCCAATAACTGATGTCACGTGCAAGACCTGGGGCTGGAATATTGTCTGCCCCGTACGAAGCACATATCGGATATCAAGCAACTAGTCTCTTGGATCGGATAATCATGACCTTGTCATATTATCTCGATGGTTGCAACAGTATAGAGGACTAGTTCTGAATCCCTGCGTGATCATCATCTCCATATGTCTGAAGTGATACTTCCATCTTGACATCACATCCAATACACTACGATTCTCAATAAACCTAGAAGAGGCGCACACAGAACCTGTTAAAGCCCTGGACGACCAAAACGAAAGTTTATCGATTGTCGCAAGTACTAGCGATGCAAGTCTCAGGTTAAGACCAAATACACCTACCCTGAAGCGGACTCCCATAAACACATATACATACTACCAATGGGATTCTGTGGGCTCTCTCCAGAGCAAAGCTGTTTTCCGTACCATCGGTAAAACACAACCTCCTATCGCACTTGCATAAGTATCCAATACTTAAACATATGAGAACTGTGTTGTTATGCCCTCACAGCGCACAAGTGCAATACTAGTCTATTCCGCATTATCGATGTCCAGTATCGATAATACTACGACTAGGGATATTTAATGATTAAACCTTTATGGATTGATACTGTCTCATATCATCTCAATCCGGAACTAATCATAAGGACTTCTACCATTTCTATATCAAAGTAAATAAATTACAAAATGGTAAAAGGCAATTTCATTACTACATAGTTAATTTAGTACAAAGACACAATGTCTTTTACAAACAGTGACGCTATGGGTCATAATTGTCTAACATTAATATCATGAATTTCAAGCCTAAGCAGATCCCAGGTTCCGATTTTAAAGAGGATTCAAGGACCAATCATATTTAAAAGGGGGAATATTTGTAATACCCCGGAAATCCAGACGACTACTAAGTTAGGGATGATATGATACATGATATAAATCAAGTTCAAACATGTATGTGTTTGAGGAATTACATTTCAGACATTTGGTAAATCCCTTGCAGATCCGATATGGAAATCATTTTTGGTACCACTCCGAATAGCCCTTAGTATTTGAGATGTAACTTTTTTATAAGATCTCTGATTTTTATGAACTTTATATCGTCAGAAAGCTAAGACCGAGACTTACGCGTTGAATAATTTCCAAATTCAAATCAGAAGTAGGACAAAAATTGAGATTTCCAAGGAAGCTACAGTAATTTCAGGAATGCCCTTGAAATTAGGTGAGGTGGCAAATTTTGAACCACTCAATTGCAAACAAAAATCAGCCCATTTGTCTATAAATAGAGAACTATTCACTTCTCTCCTTCTCAAGACAAAAACGTGGGTGAGCTCAAGGGAAACTCCTCCAAACTTCTTCCTCTCAAGCAAGTTTTGATGGAATGATGATGAGTTTTCAAGCCCTTTTGAGTCAAGTAAGCCTCTTCTTCTTCTTCCTTCTTCTAATTTTGACAAATAAACATCCATTTTGCATTCCCATTTTCACACTTAGGGACTCTACGAATTGGGACTTTGTTGTTTGAAATTATTGAGAACAAATTAGACATTAAGACATGTGTAGGATGTTGTTTGGAGTAGTTTATGCCTAAGTTTGGTTAAATAATACCAAGGTGAGAAAATGAGTATGGTGTCCAAGTTTGTTAACATATTGGGGGGAGTTTATTTTGTTGATTTGATGATAAATTATTAAATTTCATGCATTAAAGGATGTTATAGCATGATTTTAAATTGTTTGGAGTTAATAACTCAAAGGTGGATTGGTTAAAGTTTTTGACCAATTATGTATGAATGTGTTGGAAAAGTATGTTTTGTAAATTAATGATATTTTTTTAGTGGCTTATTTTGAGTGTAATAATAATTGCTTGTGTGAAAATTAAATAAAGTTAAGAGAGTGGTGAAATTGGTATGTTGGGCAGTAAATTTTAGTGAAGTCACATTCTGAACAAGTTGTAATAAACTGGTTGTAACTTGATTGTTTGATGCCCAAATGATAAACCGTAAACTTATGAGTAAAATAGAAATATAAGAGAATAACATATCCAAAAATCAGAATTTTTGGACTTAGCATGAATCCCAACCGAATTTTTTAAGTTTGGTGACTTGCTGCGAACACACCCAGTTTGTTTTCTGATTAACCCTAAAATTTGGCTTAGAACTTAAGTTTCCGAAATCGAAACTGAGATCTGTAAAACTCAACATAAACTAGACACATGAAAGTCCATTATATTAAAATTTTAGCTTTAGATGCCATCCCAATTAGTTACAGTGAATTTTCGAAGTTAACCATTGAGCAGAGGATTTTAACGATTGGGCAGAATTTTGAATTTCGCTATCACACTTGCGTAACTCGAAACCTAAGCCGTAAAATTCATAGGCATCATAAATATCTCATATATTCATAAAGATTAAGAGTCCATGCATTACATATTCTTTTATGCCATATGAAAATATTCCTAGTTATAGAAACTAACAGTTGTTTTGGCTTTAGATCAACGTCAAGATACTCAACGATCCTCCACACCATGTACCGCTATCGATCTTCCATAGCACAGTGAGTGGATGCTTTGTTTTATGTTTTCTTGACTTATGCTTTAAATTTTTTTCATGTTTTGAGGTTTTAAATTGACGAAGAATATGCATGATGATTATATGTTTCTGTCTCAGCGCTTGTTTACTGTTTTTATGATTTCTGAACTATCTATATGTTTCCGCTGAGATGATCGATTGATGATATATTCTGTCCCGATGCTTGTTGCATGTTTTATATTTTATGACTTATCATATGTTTCCGTCGAGGTGCTTGTTAGGGTCTCGTTCATCTAAAATGGTATGACCTGCTACCTCTTCGACAAGGGATTGTTCATTCCTCGCTTAGTCTATGCGCGCAACTTGGACATTGAGCGTTTGATATGTTTTTGATGATGCATGCATGAAAAATGGTTTACGGATATGTTTTGGATTTTTCTTATGGTTTTGTTATTTTTAGTATCCATTCACCAAGTCGTTCAAACGATCTGACCCCCCACTCCCAGATTCTTTGTTTTGCAAGTTTACCCGGAGGACGAGTTCGAGATGATGGATAGTGATGGTAGTCACTATGGTGTTTGGGTCCAACAAATTGAGTACAGAGTTACAGTCCAGTCAGAGTCATAACAGAGTTGTATGCACACACTAGTATTGTATACGTCGTTGTAATAAACCAAAAGTGTCCAGTACAAAGTCATAAAGAGAAGTACATTTGGGTTGTTGTTATAAGTATTAAAGTACATTACATGTTGTTGAATTGGGCTATGGTCCCATGTATGAGTTTACATTTGAGATAGAGATGTAGGATGGATTAGAGTCAGAAAATTAGAGGCTTAGGGGGATAGATCAGTCTATTCCATGTCGGTAGCATCTCCTGGAGCGGGATGTTACGTAGACAAAGCTGTTGGGGGCAGTTTGTACTTTACTATAAATTGAGCCTCAAATTCGTTTTTGCCATAAACTTGAACCTTCATATAATTTATATTACAGCAAAAACAAAGAGTTTACTTCAACCTTCATTATCATACACTCTCATATATCAAGCTCATACATTACGCCTTCATATTATTAATAGTGAGCTTAGAACACTTGGGTAATCAACTCACATCTCGAATCTCCATTATCTTTGTGAGTTCCCAAGTTATATTGTTAATCTTCATAATCAAACACTTGTGATTTGTAAGAGATTTGTGAGTGAACCTATTAAGAAAACTCATTGTAAGAGGTTTGTGAGTGAACCTAGTGGATAAAACTCATTGTAAGAGGTTTGAAGTGAACTTAGTGGGTAAAACTTTTGGTTGTGGGTGAGCCACAAAAAACTCGCTCTAAGTTTTGGTCTCAACTTAGTGGAAATCTTCAAGCGCGACTTGGGGGAGTGGACGTAGGCATTGTTGGCTGAACCACTATAAATTGCAGTGTTATTTTCTCTATCCCTAAACTCTTTACTTATTGCAAGTTTTATTATATAGATGCTTATTGTTTAGAAACTTGTATTTATGTGATATATTGCAATTGAGAAAATTAACCTAAACTTAATTGGTAAAGGTACAAGCTTTGTACCGTAAAATCGGTAAATATTTTTATTTTTACATATTTAGGTCATTACCCAATCCACCCCCCTCTTGGGTATATAGAGTTGTACTTGTTGTATGTTTGTAGGTAATTTTAGACTCTCTGTGTGTGTCCAAATAGGTGGTGGTTGAACTCGAAATGCCTCGGAGGAAGAAAAATTGCTTAGGAATATATTTTTATTTTTTCTTTCTTTAAAAATTTATGGGGATGGACATAACCCAAATTTAATTTTTTATCCCCATATCTCTTTCAAGATTCAAACCCAAATGATAACTTAAATAAAATTACTTGAAAATTACCGTGTCACTCATTTTAGGGCTTTCAACATTTTTTTTATCTTTCTCTAAAATAAATCATGATTGTTAAGTTCTGAAAACACTTATTTTTACCAACTCAACTATTCCCTCGAGGGCAAAGAAGATATTTTCATATTTAATAAGAATATATCGTGAGTTAACTTTTAACTATGATTCAGATATATGGGATTTATATATTTTTAAAGTTAACTCATGAACAGCGGAGTCTAAGCTACTTTTTCACGTGAGAAGAAACTAGCTGATAAGGGTGTCAATATTGGAATTATAAATCATCCACTTCAATTTTATTTAAGAGAATATCAGATTAGGAGAGAACATTCGTGTGGGTTAGGGGAATAATCCCACATTGAGTGAGAATATATAGTTATCATGCAAAGTAAATAAGCTTACGTGCACTCTTAACTTATTTTTTTTTCAAGTGGCAAATTTTATTAATAATATTTGAAAATTAACTCGATTAAATAAAATTTTTAATTTTATCATGAACATAACAAATTATTACGTATTAATATATGATATATTTTTTTTAAATTTCACAGGAAGAGAGTAGAATATAAATATTAATAAATACAATAAAGTACTTTTATAGTGACTTAATAGACAGTCTAAATATGCCTAAATAAACAAAAATACGCGAAGAGAGATGCACATTTGGATTATATTTTTTGGATAATACAATAGACACGTAGAAATTATAATATAGGAAAGTAGGAAACTTGCTTTCAAAAATGTTGCCATCCGACAGACGAAACGCCACTTTTAGCTGCAAAACAAAAAACAGACTGGCTTCTAAATTAGATATTTGATGCAACGAAGCTCTCGCATCAATCGAAACTATGCTTTAGGAATGAAATGGGAGAACCACCACTAATGGTGATTTTGTTAACGTTTTTGTCTAATCATTTTGCATTTTTACATTAAAAAAAATGTAAAAGTTAATTTCATTCTTCAAAATATATATATTGGGCAGAAAATTCTACAAATAATAGAATTAAAAGAAGAATATAGGAATTGGCAATAAACGCTCTATTATTGATTGATTATCAAAAGGTTGATCCCTCGTTCTATGAACTCTCGTATTATTTATAATACTTTGTTATAAGGAAAATAAATTGATAGTGATTATATTCCATTCACGTTTCCCACTAACCGGCATACACTCTCTAGAATCTCAGAACTCACATATTTTATGTGATTGTCCAGCTTAAAGAAACGAAAAATAATTATCTGATTCATTATTTAGAAGATTCGTGTCATCAATGAGCTGATATTTCGGGTCTATTCCTTACTTGACATGTGTTTGCCTTCGTGGAAGTCAAGCCTGACATGGACTTTCTACTGGTGAGCCATGAATTTAGACTCTAATGGAGGTCCTGACTTCATATCCTAATGATGAGTTTTGTTACCAGACTCTGATGACAGGTTTTATCGTCAGACTCTGATGACAGATTCTGTTGTTAGACTTTGTTGACAGATTTCGTTGTCAGACTTTGACGTTATGTCTTGAAGGCCGGTTCTAACGGAAGGTCCCAGAGCCTTCTTCATCTAGCCACGTGTTATTTCATCAAATACTGGATCTTCCCTAAATATTTTCCCATTTTGTTCGCATTATTTTCAATAAAATGGTGGGAACAAACAACCTTTTTGGGATAATTCAAATTTTCAAAGGCCAAGTGCACTGTTCATACTCTACATATTCCAGAGTTTGAGCCCTTAATGGGCCTCTGGGTGTTCTGGGCCGCTTCTTCATTTTCCTTGGGAATCTGACCGTAACATCAAATAAATACCGATTTGACTGCTTTTGTTAACTTCACCAATTCAAAGTTTCAAATTTCAAACCCTTGAACTTTCATCTCTTGCGAAATCGTGTTCTTCTAACGCTATCACTTCCAAATCCAAGCTCTCTACTACTATGGCTTCTTCTTCTTCTTTTGACGACAAGCTCCAGCACCTGAGGGAGAACATTGACGCTCCTCAAAACATCTATTTACAGCCTCTCCCCAATAGTGCGTCTCTAGGCCTCCCGTGGTGGTATTGTTCTGAGGGAATACCACCTCAAGATCCTCTGGTTGCCTCTTCACCCCTACTCCACTACATCTGTGTGCTCTGCAACTTGAATTTGATGCAGCTGACCCCAAACGGCCTCGTGTGTGTTATGGTTTTATAATATTCTCAATGATCGACGATTCACATCTCACAATCTATGAGTTTTTCTACCTCTTTTCTTTGATTAAAGTCGGGTCTACCGGTGGCGTGGATCAGAACACTTTCGCACCCCGAAAGTCAACAATCATGTTCATGTGGTTGCCCACTTCGGATAAAGATTGGTATTCTAAAGATCTGATAATGGTGACTGACAATTGGCAGACCGTCGGTGTCTATGGTATTGTCTTTCCTCTGTGACTGTTAACGAACCAAGATATTTTTCCAGCTCATATTTCTGAGTATGAAGTTTATGTCTTTTTGGCCAATTGTAAGGTCTAACTTGTTTTTCCTTTGTTCTCTTTTCAGCTCCCGGTTCTATATACATTCCCATTGTCCTAAATTGTCTAATGAGAGGGTCAAGTACTTGTATCGGTTTCTGGCCCCGATGGGGAGTAAGGTGCTCCACATCAACACGATGGTAAATAATGATAGCCTTGATGCAGTGTGACCCTTATTTCTCTCCCTTGAGCGTAGGTGATCCTTCGCTCTGTTCTGTGAGAAGGATCAGAGGTGGTTCTCCCATCATAAG